>MJUU01001527.1:0-10996 GCA_002080025.1 Modiolus philippinarum
AACGTTTTTTGAAAACCTACGACTTTTCCCCATAGTTAACTACTAATGTCGAGTACGTGATTGGTACTCGAATACTCGGCATTAAAACTGCTATTCTCTTTGTTATAACGACTTTTTTTTAATTTTCCATTTATTTTCTCAAAAAAAAAAATAGTAAATAAAAAAAAAACATTTTCACCACAAAATGCAAAAATGATGAAAAACAATTAATCGTAACAAGTGTACTAGGGCAGAAATAACTCTGTTGGTAGCTGTAAATAATACAATGCAAACATTTAACACAATAGACGAATTTCATATTTACGGGATGACTGCTAATTTAGCATGTTTTTCAAAGGGACGTCACTCGCTAACACCCGACATTCTGGTTTTCGGTCTCATTAGGGAAAGGACGGTCAGTAAATATTTTCTTTGGCGACGGTTACGATTTTCACTGTGGTAAGTACCCGAATAGCTTGAAATAATTCATTTAAAGACAATCGAGATATTACCCCTAGTCCAGTGATAGATACCTATGTATTCGAAATCTACTGCTGTCCCTTATTACAATGGAACCGTAAACCTGACTGTCGGGTCAGTAGGTTACTTCCCTTTGTGGAAAACGTTATAAAAACGGAGCCAAAGTCGGGATAAGAAATAAACATGAAAGTGGTCTATTCTTAGCAGACTTTTCTTTCTGTACACATTAGAGCTGTTGCTTTAAAATGAATTTTTATTTGACGAAAATCGATTTTCTTTCTATCGACATTTAAAATTAAAATGATACATACGGGGAATCGATTTAACTATATAAAAATATGTATATACATGTAGCGGAGCGGCAAAATTGTTACCTAGAACACACATTTACGACTCAGTAGTGCTTTTGAATAAATCGGCTGTTTGGTCATATTTCTAATAACTGAAAAGCCGAAAAATGTTCTCTTTGTGATCAAATAATATTCTTTACTGAAAATTTGTTTGATTTAAACCGTGTCGTCCCCAGATGTTTATATAAGCGTTAATTGTGATTTAATCAATTTGATTAATCATACAAGCGTGTTACTAAACAAAAACAACTTGTTCGAGAATTTCGCTTTAATTGAAAGTTGTTTAATCAAACCTTTGATTGGCTATAATGGCACACAAACAGAAATTGGTGCTCCTGTTATTGCATATGAACAATATTGTAGTTATATATCATGAATGATAAGAATCTGGAAGTCTAGTAATTTTCGTTTCAAAAGATCACCGAGTACTCGATTATACTCGAGTTTTAAATCCGAGTACTCGAGTGGCATTTTTCATACATGTTGACATTCCTAGTTGCAACAGATTTCCAAACTTTTATTTCTATAAATGTAATCGACCGTGATGTGAGTGTCATCGACGATTCTATACACACGCTTCTTGAAACGGACGCCATGCAAAATACAACCTTATCATTTGAAATGGACAACATAATTCAAAAATTTGCAACAAACGTTCCAAAATTCGGCAAAATAATCGTTAAGAACCAGCCGTGCGAAATAGGTATTTCCAGAAGAAAGAATAAACAAGCACAGATAATGGTAACTTCCCCCAAATCGATTTCCATTGAGAATATTACACTAAAGCTTCAGCAGACGATAAATACTCACGTGATGTACACCGGGGGTTGTGTTTTGTTACCTGATGGTAGAATGATGTTCTGTTGTTATAGCCTAAAACATGTTAGATCAATTATAAATGGGGGAACGCAAGGCTTTGATACAGGTAAACTGTCACCAGGGACATACAATTTCAGTGGCGGATTTAGGGGGGGCGGGTGGGCCCGGGGCCCCCCTTAGGCCGGAAAATATTTAAAATTCCTAGGGGTTTAGAAAAAATCATCTTCAGATCGCTTTCAAATCGTTACCAACTCGTGTAACAACTCATGAACAACTCGTGTGCATGATTTCATACCGATTTATTGGGATGCAATGGATCGTTTTCAAACCACTAACAAATCGTAAACAACTCGTGTAACAACTCGGGAGCAACTCGTTTCCATGATTCCATCACAGTTTATTGGGATGTAATGGATCGTTTTCAAATCGGTAACAATGAATGTGTATGATTTAGTTACACAGACCTGTGTAGATACGATTGAATAAAATAATTTCTTGGTTACCTTTCACTCCAGAATTTAAACTTAGTTTTGTACATATGTGAATACAGAAATACATATGTTCATTAACAGTGTCATATAAATTAACTGGTTCACATTGTATGTAATAATTAAAATTAATAGACTTCTCTGCATATTTTGGCATATCATGTAATACCAATTACTTAATACATGCACATTGCTCATCAACAATTCGTCTAAGAAGTGAAATATTCAGAAATCTCAAATATAAACTCTATATATGTACACCATTAACTGCTGATAGTAAAGGGCTGCATTTTGTTCTGATATAAAGCGGTATTACAAAAATTCAAAAGATCTACCTGTACCTTACATACTGAATTTCTCTATAATCCATTCCACACATTACAAAAAACTTGTATAAAAGACTTAATACAAAATGTATATCATTTCATTTTACGAATTAACACATTAGGCCTGGTGAAAATTGTTTCACATGTTTGAAAATGCACAGGAAGTGACCTAAACTAAAATTGACCAATAAATGAAAAGCATTATTTGCAACAAATCGGTACCAAATCATGTTGCTTTTACATCAAACTTTTATTACAAAACTAATTTCGCTTTGAAATCATGTCCTTGTCTCCAACAAAGTCAACAGATCATGAACGAATCATTTTATCACATGAATGAAGTTAACAAATCGCTTTCAACTCGTTTTCAGTTATAACTAAAGTTAAGAACTCATCAACAAATCGTTCCATCACATGAAACAAGTTAACAAATCGTTTTCAACTCGTTTTCACTTATAACCAAAGTTAAGAACTCATGAGCAAATTATTGTTTTAAGTTTCTTAAACCTCAATGACTCGCCTTCAAATCACACGTGCCCAAGAAATCGTTAACGGATCATAGATGTCCTTTTACCTGTTACGAGTTGTTAACGAGTTGTTGAATGGATCATTATCAAATCATGGTAATAACTCGTGATTTCATGATTTGAAAGCGAGTTGAAAGCGATTTGATCATGGTTTATTGAAGAATATTTCTGTTTGGGATACAATGTCCTGCAATGTTGTTGTGATCTCTTCAGACGGACAACATGCACGACAATTACTTGGGGAAAAGGACGGACTGAATGATCCGCAAGTACTACACTAGGACAGATCTAAAGATCGATTATTGGTAGCAAATATGCAAAATGTTGCTTTTCTTTACAAAGCTGAACAATCGTAATAACACAGAAATTTATGAAAACTTGGTTACGGGTAACATGTTTTTACACGTGTGACAAGACAGCCTACCTTCGTTGTAGTAGGTAGTAGATATATAGCCAGTAAAAATCGACTCAGCTAACGGAATATTTCTTAAGCTTATTCGGTTAGGTGGCTGACTAAGTGCTGGAGGTCCCGGGTTCGATCCCCGGAGTTTTGTAAGGGGGTTCATGCTTTCCGGTTACATACACAAAGGATGAAATGTCAGGAAGAATTTGAAAAAAAGATGAAAAAAAGATAAATAAGTAAATTTCGGTTACAATATACGTTTTGTAAATTATATTTAAGTGGGTAGTGCAAAGGCTTGATTTTTTGTAAATAGTGGCATAACAAATGATTTGTGAAAATTTAAATATCCGAAGCCATTAAGAATCAGTTTTCCGCGGATGGCCATATCGATCGACATTCCATGTCTCCCCAATGTAGACTAACCTATAACCCGGAACAAGTTTCAAAGCAGATAACCAGCTAAAATCAGATCAAGACAGTTATGCACAAGGGATATACTCCTTAAGTTCTAAGAAAATTCTGAAATTCGGACACTGCAAGTATCGAAACAAATTCAACTTTTGAACAATCACAAAGTTATCTGTGAATAATTCGGTGACTTATAGTCGACCGGCAGAAGAATCAGCCCAATGGTAATAAATCATTTCAATATCGAAGACACTGTGAATTTAGTTTTTTCAAAGAGGTATGGCCATTTACGGGTGAATTCATTTCCTTCAGCATACTTATTTTAGGAATGCACTAAATCTTCTCGAAAACTGCTTTAAAAGATCATCTGTTATATACACTATCAGAACAAAATCAATTCAAATGCATTTTCGTACATTACGATAAAAGATTCAACCACTGAACTTGCCACTTGTAAGCAATTTTGACAGATTTTTATATTTTTGTGGCTTTTTGTTAAAATTCGTCGTATAGGACCTCCAGAACCAAAATAAACTAATTGCCATTTGGAAGGGCAAATACGTTCAAAGTAAAAAGTTGGTTTTGGTTCTCGATGTTCTTTTACTAGCACTCTTCTCAAACACTGTAAAATAGCTAAAACTGACACAAAAGGCTATTTACAGCCATGTTCGACTGCTAATAAGTCAGTAAATATACAAATGTGCATTATGCATATGTTAATTCCATCTCTATACAGTACACGTACCAGAGGCCACCTTAAACGATTTTCAACAGCATTCGGGCATCTTCTGAAAATGACCCAACATAGGAAAAAAATCCACGCCTAATAATGGCCGTACTTCTTTCATGACTACAAACAAAAAATAATGATTAAAGTCATGTGCTAATTTTAGTTTTGTATTTATAAATCATGTTTCTTGTATTTTTCATGTGCTAATTTTAGTTTTGTATTTATAAATCATGTTTCTTGTATTTTTCATTTTGAATCTAGAGTAAAAGTTTTGAAGCTTAAGGTATAATACCAGGGGAAACCCCAAAATTTTCCACAAATTCAATTTTCTTTAAATTCGCAGTATGAAACAATTATGTGCTTATATAATTGAAAAGTTTCACTGTAAGATTTTTTATTACAGTTCCCAGAAACACCCCTGTCTTAGGAGTCTTAAATTCTGTTAAGAAATTACCATAAGGCGTACACTACTGTGAGCACAAATAAGCCCTTCATTGCTATACTTTTTTTGAGAAACTTGTATACCTAGATATCAGATAATAAATAGCAAAAGCATGCATTAAGTGTTGATCAGCATTACAAAAAATAACATTTTATACCAAATTAAAGTAATTCAATATCCTTAACAATGAACACAAGTTTTGCCACTTTTTGCCATTTTTATGACCTGAAGATACAAAAAATGTACCCCTCCAACTGCAAAAAATTGCGAAAAAGACGACTTTTTAGCTGTCAATTCCTTTCAGATAAATAACTCTCGTCATTTATGCCTTACTTGTATTTTACTATAGCTCACATGCAGAAGACCATTTCAGTAGATTTAAACCGTTTAATAGGTCTCTGTCACTAAGCATAACACTTCTCATATTTTCTTAAAAACTAAGTATTCAGCACTATTTGCCTATAAGTTTTCCATTTTCTAGGCACTCCACTAAACGCAGTCTTCTGGTGAATTTTCATGGTTTAATAAACATGTATTTAACGGTGTGTTATATGTCAGTATTGTATGGTCGTGAGTTTTTTTGTGAGAACGGGAGAGTGTGAGTTATGTCCCTTTTACTGTGATTTGTAACTGTTGATGTGACGTCATCTTTGTCTGGATAAATGTTTTACTGGAATCTGATGTGTTTTTGTTTGTCGGTCTTAAATCTTTAACATCAGGCCTCAAGAAGCCGTTCCCCAGGTCGTAACATAGTGGAGAACTTAAAATGGTCCCTATATAATTCTTTGGAATAACTTTTGGAAGGAAAATTCTGCGTATTTTGGATATTTCGGACTTTGAACATTTTGAACCATGTGTGCCGATCGAAAGTAAAGATGTCAACCATTCAACTATTTTAATATTTCGGAACTTTGGATATGTCATTTAGGGAATTATTTTCAACCAGCCAGACCATGTCTCGTCATTGTGTAACGTCAGCGTATGTTGTATGAATGGATTTTAATTTGTCTTGTCAGGAGCACGTGTTGTGTATCGATACCTGTGAATTTTAACCTATTTAGTTTGCTCATCCATCGATTTACCTATTGTATGACCATATATTATATATCGTTTGTATTGAATCATGTAGTCGGGTGATAACTGTATCGCCGACTCTGAATTTTGAAGTTTGTTTGAAGTTGCCGATATATTGGTTTCTATTATTTACCGTTGGATGTTAAAAAGGTTTGAATGCTGAGACTGATTAAAAAATGTATTTTATATGCATTTCATGAGATTCCCTTATAGAAATATTTTTCATTCCAGTTTGTATTGACTATTTAGATTGCATGTGAGGTTTACCTCATTGGCACATCTATTGTATGTTCACTCCAGTTCAGTATAAATATTTAAAGTTTGTCAACATGTGAAGAAATATTTTCCTGGCCGTTTTGATATTAAAGTGTTTATTGTTTGCATGTGAGGTTCACCTCGTTGCATGTCGTTTGATATTGTCCCGTCGTAAATAATTAAATCCAACATTAGTTGGTGATGATTGCATCGCCACGCTTAGAAATTTACTTTACAGTATGTTTTGGACGTATTTTAATGTTTAAATGGATATTGTTTCATATGCACGTGCATGTGTGATGATTGCTTCTGCATATGCACCTCTACACGGGTGATGATTGTTGCATTTCCATTTTGATGTTCCGGTAGTTTGGAGATCTTCATACGCACGTGAATGTGTGATTGTAGTGTTATAATTAATGGACATTCCGCACGATCCGTATTGATCCGTCAACTACGCGGTTCCTGAATTATAATCCGCATATAATCCGATACTTGATATATATATAAAGGCTGGACACTTGACAAAGAGATTATTAGAAAAAGAGATAGAGATCATGCGATGAGGACTTTACATTCTGAAATTCTATTTGGACATACTTTTAAAAAGAACGTTTCTAATACCGATTCTAATTGTTTGGATATATATATTTTGTGTAACATAATGTATTCTAATTAATAGAACATTTATCGTATTTTGGTGTTTAATTAATTTATGCTGCCTAGACCAAATCGACACGCTACATGATGATTGCTGTCACCGAAAAGTTTTCCGCTTGGACAGTGCTGCATATGCACCTCTTCACGAGTGATGATTGATGCATTTCCAGATACATATTTCTAGATTTGGTTTAAAAAATTAATTTTATTTTTGTACAAATTTCAGTAATTTGACATTTTTCTTAATTATATGCCCACTGAATGTCAGTTAGTTGCGTCCGGAGCAGTGAGATATGTACCAGAAATAAAACCTGGTAGTAGGAGTTTGAAGGTCTCCGCTGGTCATATCAGGAATACAGCTATGACGTTTTGCTAGTGTTTGGCATGTGTTTTGGAGTAAAGAATGCATCGGTGTGGAGGATGCTGGACTGTTATTGGACACTAGAGTATTTTAGTCCGGAGGAACATATAATTCATATGTAAAGTGTCAAAAACCAACGACCATTATAAAAATTTAAGAAATTTTGTTTTTCGGGGGCGGGATGTTATATGTCAGTATTGTATGGTCGTGAGTTTTTGTTGTGAGAACGGGAAAGTGTGAGTTATGTCCCTTTTACTGTGATTTGTAACTGTTGATGTGACGTCATCTTTGTCTGGATAAATGTAAATGGAATCTGATGTGTTTTTGTTTGTCGGCCTTAAATCATTAACACTAGGCCTCAAGAAGCCGTTCCCCAGGCGTAACAGGTGAAAACTATATGAGACATCGAACTGGTTTAAGTATTGCGTTATGAGTAAATGTTTGCTTAATCTTTATTCCTGTTCATTTTTTTGTTTATTTGTTTTGTCTTTGTAAAGCTGTCTCAATTCATGTTGGATATGAATAGCCGTGTTTTGGAGTTTTGATTTTGGAAGTCCCCTTTCATTTTTTTTTCACTTCGGTATTCGTTTGCCGATGTATTGAATTATAATATAATACCTAAATGTCATTTTGCCTATATATTTTTTTTGATGGGGTGGGGTGGGGTGGAAAATTCCGTACTTAAAATCTCCATGCCTGGTGCTTCTTGTGCATTTAAACAGTGTATAAAAATGGACAAAGTATGGCTAAGACCAACTTAATTGCAATTTCAATTGGCAGATAAACGCTTCATAGTTGACAAATTCAACAATTTGAATTAGTCAACTATGAAGTGTTTTTGTGTTAAAATTGCAATAACGATATATTTAATGCATCTTTATGGAAGAAAGTAAAACCTTAGTTCGTTTTGTTCATATATATGTAAAGACGGGCAAACTTTTGGGATTTTCAAGTTTAATTTTAGCGGTACAATTTTCGATATTTATAGTCACATGGAACACACTCCTTGTTTTTTTTTTCTAAACAGTGTTTTAAGATAACTGATGTATCGCTTAATTATATCAGATAATATTCTCCAGATTTGCCACGTATAGCGATTTAACAGCAAATTTGGACAAATCTTAAGCTGAAAATTCACATTTTTCATCACTTTCGGACAAAATATTGAGTTAAAGTCGACAAATGGCTGTAAAAATACCTAATTATGATGGAATTCATTTAACATTTCATATACAACACACATTTTGCTTTTTCGGTTATTTTTATGGAAATATAGACAAAACATTGATAATTTTAGGGAAAATTTGTTGGGGTAGGGATCAGATTTTCGGTGTTTAAAGTCACATTAAACACTCCTTGATTTCCGAAAAATGCTTTTAAACAACTAATGTATCAGTTATAACAATTAATTGGCATATTTGCAGATATATCCTCCATATTTGACATTTTATACAGATTTAACAGAGAATTTGGAAAAATCTGAAATGTCGAAAATCCAGTTTTTCAAAATATTGAGTTTAAGTGGAGATATGACCGTTAAAATACCAAATCATAATATAGTTGATGCAACATTGTCATATCCAACATGCTGTTTGCGTGTGTTCTAGTTATTTTTATGCGAAGGTAGTGAGAACCGAAGTCCAAATCGAACGATCCAAGGACAATGGCAACATTGGAAAAACTCCAAGGACAATGGCAACATTGGAAAAACAAATAAGCAAAGACATAACACAAGAATGGCACAGAAAAGAAAAATGAAGACACACAGATATGTTATTTATATGGGATATTTGTTTCTCTAATTCTTGTTCGCAAGAAATACTTCCCAGATAATGCTAGATGAAAATAATAAACAACATGTTTGGAAATTGATCTCGCTTGCTGATTGGTCAATCATGTAAATGTCTCGTGTCGGTTTCTAAAAATAGTGCAACTGGATGTTTATGAAATTAACACATGTATCACTGTCTAACTAAAGTTTTTTTTTTTTTTTTTTGCATTTTTATGACTAAGATAACTCAATTTATTGATAAAATGACATTTTTATCAAAATATTATATTCAACACCCCTTTCAATGAATGGCGCAATGATACACATATTAACGATGATAGCAACAAAATGGCGACATACTTGAGACTGGAGACTACAGAGATCGCTTTACCTCAAATAAATTGAGTATGAATTAGAGACACAATCTCTAACATTGTTTTCCGGTATATTACGATAATTTCTCACATCTCGATAGTTAACTTTTCACTCAGGTAAACCTCGAACTTTAAAATGTGAAAATTTACAATCTCGATGTGAGAATAACGTAATAAACTGGAAACAATGTTAGAGACTATATATATAAATTTTAGACCATAGGCTATTAATTTGAAATTATATCATTTTTTCTGAGAGGTGCTAAGAGGTACCATCAACAATTGGAAGCAGGGCCCGTTCTCACCAAATATCTCCTCCCAGTCCCTATCCCAGGGGCCTGTCTTCCCAAAACCCTTCCCCAGTTCTCCTCCCAGTCCATATCAAGGACTCTGCCCTCCCAAAACCTATCCCTCTAAGTTACATTCCAGGGCCCCTCCCTGAAACCCATCTCTCTCAGGGACAATTCCCTCGGTCCCTTCCCAGGGCACTGTCCTTCCCCAAAACCAACTCTTCCAGGATCCCTTCCCTATTCCTCTGGTCCCCGTCCTTCTTCTCATTACCAAAACCCTCCCAATAATGTAAAGGTGATAAATTTGGGCTTGAACCCTTTACATTGATAAGATATCCTCATAGATGCCTCGGGTGTAGGTGGGGAAATCCATAGCTGTCTAAAGGGAACTGGATTTAACGACTTTAATGACTTGGTTTTTCTGAATTGAAACGTTTTCTTTACAATGGTGTATTTAACGGAGAAATACAGCAAATAATTCTTAAGTTTTCCTTTAAACAAACAGAATTTAATACTACTGGTAGGTACATCCTTGATGAACAAGATGAAGACCTTGATTCCCTTTCGGAGTGGATTAAGGCTGTGAGGTCGATGACATTAATCGAATCAATCAGCTACGAGGGTCAATGAGAACTAACGCATCATCAATTTTCAAAAATGCTGATGTGGCCAGTTACTTGTCCTCCATTCATGACAAATATGTCGTCGTTCCTGCCGATAAGGCCCCAAATAATATAATTTTTATTTGCAAAAATCATTATATAAATTGTTTAAAGAAAGAACTAGGCATTGATAATTCCAACGGCAATTCAACTTACGCAGCTACTACTCTGTCAAAGGAGGAGATATTACAGAACCATAAATCCGTT
Source organism: Modiolus philippinarum (assembly GCA_002080025.1). Classification (NCBI taxonomy): domain Eukaryota; kingdom Metazoa; phylum Mollusca; class Bivalvia; order Mytilida; family Modiolidae; genus Modiolus; species Modiolus philippinarum. The sequence goes on from MJUU01001527.1 coordinate 10,607, forward strand.
TTGCTTTCCTTCGGGATTTTTACCAAGGATGAAGACACAGATCTCGCCTCTTTATACTGGGTACCTAAGTTACATAAATGCCCATACAAAGTACGATACATCGCTGGATCTGCCAAATGCTCTACAAAACCTATATCTAAATTGCTAACCTCCATCTTGACAGCTTTTGAAGAGGGCCTTCAAAAATACTGTGATATTTGCTTTTCGAGAAGCGGTGTAAATGAAGTGTGGATTTTAAAAACTCCAAAGATCTATTTGACATCTTAAACTCTAGATCATTATCACACTGTAGCAGCATTAAAACATTCGACTTCTCCCCACTTCACAGTACTGTTCCTCATGAACAACTAAAATCACGTTTTAGTCCATGGACTGGAATACCCCCCCCCC
>MJUU01001527.1:30955-42256 GCA_002080025.1 Modiolus philippinarum
TTATTTTTCATTGCTGTTGTTGTTTTGTACTTTGTCATTATTATTATTATTATCCACGTGTTTCTTTCTTTCTTTTTTGTTCGTTGGTTTTTTTATTCTCTTTATCAATGTGATGTCACATCAGTGTAATGACCAATCAAATGTCAGCATTTAAATTTACCTAGGCTGGTTCTGGGGTGAACATTCGGAAGTCTTCTAGATTTTGCCTTCTGTTTACCATTACAGCACTAAATATTGGGGTCTGTTCATTTCATGTTGGAATGATTCAAATAAAAATGTGATTGGATTTTAGTGACTTTTCTTTTCTTAAGTCGGTATAAAAGCTCTTTCAGAGCTTATGTTTCTTGTTATATGTATAATACCCGACTCAAATCAAATCAAATCAAAAAGCTTTATTTAGAGTCGGCATGTCACATAACATACAAAACATAAGCTCTAATGAGCTTTTTAAACCGACATATACATGTATACAAACATAAAACTAATACAGTACACATACTACACACAATCATGCAACATTACAGCATACACATTACAATAAGACACTATACATGACAAAAGCACAGTAAGATAAGTACAGCACTAAGATTAGCACACAGATACATATAATAAAAAAGCACAGTTATAGATGAGTAGCACAAGCAGTAGCAGNTTTTTTTGTTTTGTGCCCGGGTTTTGTGTGCCTGTTTATTTTTCATTGCTGTTGTTGTTTTGTACTTTGTCATTATTATTATTATTATCCACGTGTTTGTTTCTTTCTTTTTTGTTCGTTGGTTTTTTTATGTATTTTTTTTTCTTTTCTTAAGTCGGTATAAAAGCTCTTTCAGAGCTTATGTTTCTTGTTATATGTATAATACCCGACTATAAATAAAAATTACTTACTTACTTACTTACTTAAAATATCCCGGAAAATCAGCTTAACCCTGTTGGTGCCTCTTTCCAAGAACTGTAACTTGGTACCTACTTCCGGAAATGAAGATGAGATTTGGGGAAACATATTTTGATGTTTGATCGGGTTTATCATTTCTGTCTATTTAAAAGATTTTTCAGGATTATTTATCTGCATGATTGTTTTTGATTAGGTTTGTTTCCTTTACTTATAAATCTGTCTAAGGCGTAGCCGGTAGCCCATACATTATGCCGATCATTGAATGTAAACAAAACATGATGCCAGTTCTGAACTTGTACATCATACATGTACATGTAAGTGAAACTTTTCACATACTGACCCGCTTTTCACAGGAGTGACCCGCAAAATTAACCCCTCACCCGCCAATGACCCGCTACAAAATAAAACAAATATTTGAAATAAAACAACTCTTTAAGATTAACAGTAGACCTAATTATCTGTCGTTTACAAAGCTACTTTTATCATCCTATGTTTATCTTTTACTGATCTGACTTTTTATTTTAATCTTTTATATTGTTTTGAGACACAAAGCAATATAAAAAATAAAAATAAAAATTAAAAAGTTGGATCAGTAAAAGATAAACATAGGATGATAAAAGTACTGTACAGCTCACGTGGAAAACGCAAAATCCTTGTTGTCATCACGGACAAATTTTGCCAAACGTGGAATTCCACCGCTATCTTGAACGTGGACAACTAAATTGAGAACGTGGACCAAATATTTACCTGTGTGGTCCCCTCGTGACATCGTGTTGAACGCGGAATCATCGCGGGTCAACATTTAGAAATCATTGAAAATATAACTAGAAAGGAATTAGCTTAATGTCAACAAATGATCATTTTTTCCCCAAATTATTATAATCAGAGAGTTTGGCAAGTTGAAGTTAAATTAGAATTTTCTTTGCAACAAGTTTTCCCATGGGATCGTCATAGTTATTTCAGAATTACGATAATTGCAAGCCTCAAATACTTTGGTTGTTTCGTTGCCGTGAAAAAAGCCATGTATTTTCTGTCAAATTAATGTTCTTTCAAATATTTTCAAGCTGAACTTTGCACGGATGGAAAATAAAATAAAATATTCAATGTCAACAGCAAGAATCCCTCGGCGTCTTATAGTTGCGTAATTGTCACTTGTCAGGTCTCGGCTTTAAAACTTTTAGCAAAATATTCTGTCAAAAATCTTTTCTATCAAATCTTTATCATAAATCGCTTAAAATTTAAAATAAAGCCTGGAAATAGCACATAAAGCAGGAGTGCTTTCGGAAGCCATTAGATTATATACATAGATACGCATAGGTAATTTTTTAAAAATAGAACTAAAACCGACCAATGAAAAAAATCAATATCTCAGGTAATATGAATACACATTAGGTAGAGACGCTCGATCAACAATTGAAGCATGCTTTTGATAACAAATACACATCTAGGAATGTTGAATGTTTTATTTATTTATTTTTTTATTTACATGCACTTGGATTACGTTCATGAACTACGATACGATTTGGGACAAATAATGAAATGAAATAATCCTAGGATACGATTGAAGAAAGATGTAAATATTCCTCGCTTTGCATGCTTGCGACAGAATTAAACATATGTACATGTAAAACTTAATTTCTCTGTGTCACAGTGTGTGGCCGCGATGGTTCCACGAGGATTCCGTTTTCAAAAATTTGTCCACGTTGGGTCACGTAAATTAAGGTGGACATCCGCGATCATCCACCCTGCTACACGGAATCAGCTAATCAGTCCACGTCGCGAAAATCCACCCAAAAACAAGGACTTTGAGTTCATCCGTGTGAGCTGTACAGTAGCTTTGTAAACGACAGATAATTTGGTCTAGATTAACAACAAGCAGCGCTTTTTTTGTCTCGCCTGCGACGAAAGTCGCTGAAAGCGAGACATACAGTACAGGTAGAGACATATTTCTATAAATGTCCCAATCCGACCAGATGTCGGACATGTCCGACTAATTATGGGAGTGTGGGTAATAGAAGGTCATAAAAGGTAATAAAACCTTGATTAGCTGTTAAATTTTACCTGAGATGTGCAAAGATAACCCAGATGTAGAAAATTACTAATAACTTGTCTTTTTTTACTGTTGTAAGGTTAACAATATTTTATTTGAATTGAATAACAAACACCAAAGTATCTGTAAATTTTTAATTTCCGGAAATGTGTATTGGATAGTAAATGGCCACTTACGTCACGAAAAACTTTCAAACAGAAGATGTTTGTATAGACAATAGAATTTATAGAAAAAATGCAGTGTTTCCAATTTTAAAGTAGAAAGATACTTTGTATTTGTAAAAATTGACAACGTTTACAAGTAAATTTTAATTAATTATTCATGTCGCTGGTGTGAAAGAAAACTGAGATATTTATAGTAACATTAGCGTATTATTGATTTTTTACAGGTGTTACACGTAGAAAGATCTTCACGAATTGCGTTACACAGATGTTTTCCTTGGTCATTTAAATTATTTAATTCGACTTGAAAAGGTTGTTGTTATATTTTGCAACGAACGGGATGATGATGAGAGGGTTTCAGGTGAACAAGTACCAAGATCTGGGGACTCCGAATAATTTGAACGTTTGTAGATCTGGATCTAAATTAAAGTTACCTTTTTTTCAAATGAAAAAAAAAATACTGAGATTTCGGGAGATCTTAATCTCGATAAAACCGGATTTTTTAAAACGCCAAACTAGGAGGGTCTATAAATAAAATTATGATTTTCACAAATTTAGCCGCTTAAATTTAGTTAAGAAACGACTTGTGTTTTACCGTATTTCAACTTTGCCATTTTTATACATTTTAGCCTGTGAAAGAATATTTGTCATTCTACTGGATTCAAAACTTCCCGATAGCAGTTTATTTTGTTCAGTTAGTAAAATAATTAAAATAATTGCCTTCCCATTTTTTTTAATTATTTGATGAGTTAAAAACGGCAAATTATGTAATATGGAATTTTGCATTGGGACCCCTAAATTAAACCTATATTTATTCATCATGGAGAATGAGAGGAGAAAGAAAGGGTTGAAGCTATTTTTTACTTGATATTGAAAACAACAACTTTGATTCTTTTTGTGCAATTTGTGTAGTCCTGAAAAGGACTGTTTTTTTTTCTGCATGTTGCTATACTGGATCACTTCAAATATTTCATAACAGCTTCATTCTGGCGAGCTTGTGTTGAATTTCCGAAGACTTTAGTTTGTCGTTGAAATGTTGCATCGACTTCCCGCCGGATTTCTCTGGGAATATTTTTCTTGGTAGATCTCCGGTGGCTCGTCCACCCAACAAAACTGATACTGGCATGACCTTGTAGATTAGATCTATATAATTGTTGCAGAGCGGAACTGTCATAACTTCTCTCCAAAAGGACTCAATGGCACGTATCAAATCAGCTTTAGTTTTTGGTTCTTTTTTGCTGATGGTTGTTTTCATAAGGCTCCAAACCATTTCAATAGGGTTGAAATCGGGACTTTCTGCAGGCCAATCACTCCACCAGTTGATATTTTGCTGGGTCATAAATTCCTTTGTTGCATTTGCAGTGTGCTTCGGATCGTTATCTTGTTGTAGTCGATGACTGTCTGGGTACACTCTGTTGATAAAAGGCACAAGACCCGTTGTCAATATTGGGTTGATATAAAATGATGCAGTCATGATGTTTTCAAAAATCAATATATTAGTAGTACCTCTGCGACTTATACCAGCCCAAACATGTACCTTTAACGGATGCTTTGGTTTTGGCAGGACTGGGGCCACGGAATCTTTTTGACGATATATTACAATTTTGTTGTTGTGAAGCTGCACCGAGCATTCGTCAGTGAAGATGACATTGTTGAAATTCTCGTTGTTGGCTATTAGATCTTTTTGTGTATTTCATTCATATTGTGCTATTGTGTTATTTTTATATTCAATTGTTATATCTTGATTGTTTTCAACTCATTGTCTTATCTTGATAAGATCCAGATGATATTTTGTAATAAATCAAATACAACATGTAGCTTATTCTCTTTGACTTTTTTGTTTCCAATTAAGTGGAATTTTACATAGTAGAACAAATGAAATTATACAATGTATTTCACTCTTCTACAATTATTTTGTAAACGTGAAATTTTCAAAATAAGACTGAACATCTTATTCTGCAAATTCCACGTTTAAAAATAAATTGTTTAAACAAATAAAATATAACAAACTGATGCTACAACATTAAAATAATTTACAACACGCCAGTGGCGGATCCAGACTTTCTGCTAAGGGGGGGCCCGACCAATATTTTTTTCAAAAGGGGGGGCCCGGAACCCAATTTTTTTAAAAACCCCTAGGAATTTTAAATATTTTCCGACCTAAGGGGGGGCCCGGGCCCACCCGGGCCCCCCCCTAAATCCGCCACTGCACGCCAGTGAAACAAACTAAAAAAAATCGTATTAATACACAATTTGAATGGTTGTGTAATTACAGGCAATAGTGATCTATTACAGTACTCCCAATTTACGCAGGGGACTTTTTAACGTTCTAAGTTCAATCAAGCATCATCAAATGGAAAAAAAATGACAATGCAAACATACTAATTTTATATCTAAACAAATATATGCACTGAATATGAAAACACGAAAATTTGTGCCATAGCAAAAAAAAGAAGGGAAAAAAAATGACAGAAAATGCATGCAGTTGCATTTACCCACATTATATTTTTATGACAATAGGGTTATCTGACTTCACAACCTTCAAATTTAATCATTCAACAGTCAATTAAGAATACAGACTTTACCTGTAAAACATTAACTTAGGTAACACATTTACGATGATTACAGGTAAAATCACTGAAGCGTGAGCACAATCAAGCAAACACGTGGACAATTTTATTGCCTCTCTTACCTGGATACCTGTCATAAAATTGTCTAATACAAGCCATAAAATTGTCGGAATTTAATTCTTGGACATGTCCCAATCATTTATCACAATATGACTCTACCTGTACTGTAGGTGTTACTCTCTGGCGGCGACGGCGGCGTAAACTTTCATAAAACCTTAATAACTTTTAATGTATATTACTTATATGCAACATCTTTTGTCCACAGGTAGCTGATGGTGTAAGCTTTCCAGCATCACATGTTTCAGATGACTTTGACCTTGTCTTCATGGTTCAATGACTTCATAAAAATTGCGACATAGTTTCACATTCAAGTTGATTTCTCTGGATTTGTAATGCATAAATCCATTATATTAAGTGTATTGATGTATCTTAGTAGGTGCATGCCAGTCTGCCACTTGTCATTTGATCTCGACCTCATTTGCACGGTTCAGTGACTTTGTAAATTTTGCGACATAGTTTTACATTCAAGTCAATTTCTGAGACACTGTAATATATAGGCATACTATATTTTGTCTATTGTTACATCTAGGCGGGTGCCTGCCAGTCTGACACCTTTCATGTAGCCTTGACCTCAATTTCATGGTTCACTGACTTTGAACATTTCTTTACTTTAACAGTTATTTCTCTGTAGCTATAATACCTAGAGTCATCATATTTGGTCTATTGCTACATCTACCCGGGTGCATGCCAGTCTGACACCTGTCATGAAGCCTTGACCTCAATTTCATGGTTCATTGACTTCGAAAATTTCTTTGCTTTAACACTTATTTCTCTGTAGCTATGATACCTAGAGTCATCATATTTAGTCTATTGCTGCATCTAGATGGATGCATGCCAGTCTGACACCTGTCATTTAGCTAGCCTTGACCTCAATTTCATGGTTCATTGACTTTGATCATTTCTCTTTAAAAAGAACACTTGCAGTCATCATATTTGGTCTATTGCTACATCTAGGTGGGTGCATGCCAGTCTGACACCTGTCATTTAGCCTTGACCTCAATTTCATGGTTCATTGACTTTGATCATTTCTCTTTAACTAGAACACTTGCAGTCATCATATTTGGTCTACTGTTACATCAAGGTAGGCACATACCAGTCTGACATCTGTCATGTAGCCATGACCTCAATTTCACGGTTCATTGATTCTGAACATTTCTTAACTTCAACGCTTATTTCTCTGTAGCTATGATACCTAAAGTCATCATATTTGGTCTGTTGTTACATCTAGGTTGGTGATGCCAGTCTGGCACATGTCAGGTAACCCTGACCTCAATTTCATGGTTCATTAACTTTGATCATTTCTCTTTAACTAGAATACTTACAGGCATCATATATGGTCTACTGTTACATCTAGGTGTGCACATGCCAGTCTGGCACCTGTCATGTAGCCATGACTGTCATGTAGCCATGACTAATTATTTTGGTAAAGATATGCATATACAGGCGAGACATTTCTATGTCTACACTTGTGTTTTCCTTTAACAGTATAGACAAAGCAAAAATTTAACAGAACAGAAAATATGAAATGGTCCAAAATCAGTTAACACAGAGCTGTGAAGGAGGTTTGGGTTCCCAGAGTGAGACAGGGGGATCTGATGATTTGCCCTGCAAGTTTTTTTTTCGAATACGCAAAACTGTACATTCTGAGAGCATATCAGGTGGTCATAGCAAAGAATTTGGGACAAAATTCTTGTCATAAAAAGAAAAGAAAATGAAATTTGCTTTCATATCTAGGACTCCAAATGAAAATGGTGTTTTATTTAGTAGATATTTATCGAAAATGAATCATTTGTATGAAAGAATTATGAAACAACCCCAAACTTAAGGTTTTTAGTTTGTCTCAATGAAGTTGAGGGGGACTGTTGGAGTATCCTCGGCATCCAGCTCTAAGTCCGCGTCCACATTTGACTTGGTAATTTTAACTATGAAGGGTAGGGTCATCAAACTTTCTATACAGATGCATCTTGGGCTATCTCACAGCCTCCAAGAAAATTAGGTCTCTTTGACCTATATTTTCAGTCTGACTGGCTTTCATTTAATTTTAGGTCCGAGTTGATATCTCAGTAACTGTACATGGTAGCTAGGATCATCTAACCTTGCATGTGCATGCATCTTTGGCGGTAGGTCAGCATTCAGGTAAGATTAGGTCACTTTGACTTATATTTTCCCCATGATCGACTTGCATTCGAGTTTACGTCCAAGTTCAGATCTAAGTAATTGTACATGGTGGGATCATCTTACCTTGCATGTGCATGCATATTTGGAGATAGGTCAGCATCCAGGCAAAAGTAGATCACTTTGACCTACAATGTATATGTATATTTTCCGCATGATCGACTTACATTCAAGTTCATGTCCGAGTTCAGATCTACAGTACAGAAAGAGACGTACCATAACAAATTACTCGGAAAGACATAACTTTTAATCCTTTAGACATAAAATCACAGACATACTATCACTGTGATAGACCTAAAAGGCCATAAAACAGAGTGGTGAGGATTAAATTTTATTACCCATTTTACCTGTAATTTTTTTGAAGTTTACCTGCCTAATTAGATTTTTACCTGTAAAACACAAAATGTCCTGACAAAACTTTGGCTTTATTGCCCAAATAAAACAAAATTCAAGGAAAAAATTAATCCCCATCACTTTCCAAGACATTCCCACTATCACAGTGATTAGTTATGGTATGTCTCTTTCTGTACTGTAATTAATTAACTGTACATGGTAGGATGATCTAACCTGGCACGTGCATGCATCTTTTGTGGTAGGTCAGCCTCTAGGCAAAATTAGGTCATTTGACCTACCGTATATATTTTCCGCATAATCGACTTACATTCAAGTTTATGTCTGAATTCAGATCTCAGTTACTGTACATGGTAAGATCAACTAGCTTTTGTATGCATGCATCAGGGATGGTAAATCAGCACCCTGGCAAAATTGGGTTTCTGTGTCCATGTGCCATAATGATGCCAGCTTTGTAATTGTTGATTACCTATGTTTCTAATCATGAAAAGATTGTTTTTCTATTTGAAATATATTTTTTCTCGAAAATTTAAAAGCCTGACATTCAAAGGGATGAACGTGAGAGCCTGATTTTGGGTTGGAAAGCGTGATTCTTATGCCTAAAGTGTGAGACTTGACAGGTCTGTTAACAGCTGAATAACTTGTATTTCACCAAAACATTTAACAGAGGGGCCTGATGGGGGGGTCTCATTACGAATCACGAAAAATTTATTCGGACCAATCACAGTTCACAGAAAATCCATTTTGTCAATTTGATCAAGATTTATTCACGGCGATGTTCTAATAACGATTCACGACAAATTAATAAAATGGAAAACGAATCACGGGGAATTGAAATCCCTGATCACGGAGAACGAAATAAACCCATCGGCCCCCTCTTAACAATCAGCTAAAAATGCCAAAAACACATTAGCATAAAAGGCCTTGCTATCCTCATGTACATGTATGGTAATAAATGATACAGAACATATATGCAAGGAATTCTTGTAAAGGTGCTTGATGGCTTTACATATTCCCAGCCACCACATACATGTACCTGAATGCATGCCTGCCAACTTTTGAAAATTGCCATGGGGTTTTTGTTGCATGCCAAATAAGGAAACTCTTTATAAATTGGCTATAGGGGGTCTTATGGTATACTTTTGTTGTTTATAGTGTTCTAATGTGTTTCATCATTCTTAGTTGTTTAATTGTCTTCAAGTGTCTTTTATTTGAAATTTCATTTTTTGATTTTTAAGGCCTCAATGGAGTTTTTTCTTTAAAAACCCCCTAAAAAGCAGGAAGGTTGGCAGGCCTGTGAATGTTGGGTCAGACCCTCCAAAGCAAAATTTGAGGTTGGCAATTATGCTTTCGTTTCTGCTTGTTAAAAATTTATGCATTTTTCTTAAGATATTTATAAAGTACACTCACATTTCAGTATAGATAATTTTGATGAGAAATGACAACAACATACAGTAAAGAGAGGTTTTATAAATATAGAACTTCATCATTGCCAATCATCTGATCAAAGCATGTGATGTGTGAAAAATTTTCCATTCAGACAATATTGATGTTTGATACACTCTATGTTTATGTTCTTTTGTTTGATTGCTTTAATTTTAGTTGGGATAAAACTTTACAAATCCTGGGTTATATATACGTTTTACATTTTATAACTGTGTCATCTGCAATGGGACAGCCAAAGGCAATACAGTACAGAAAGAGTGGTACCGTGACAAATCACTGTGATAGACGTGTCCCACTCTGACAGTGGATCTAAAGATCTTTTTTGTTGTTTGAGATCATTTCCTACTCTCTTTTGTATTGAGAGTGGTGTGTTACACCACATTAGATGCAGAAAAATAATGAAGATATCTCTAACAGAGAAAAAGTTATTCAGTATCACTCTCAGAGTGGGACACGTCTATCACAGTGATTCTTCAAGGTACCACTCTGTCTGTACTGTAGCTACAGGTAGTATATAAATGACATAAACTGAATAAGTAATGTAACTCTAACCCACTGGCAGGTTCAGCCTTAAAAAAAAGGGGGGGTGGTTTGTAGAGGGTTCCAGAAAAAGTGTGTTCCAGTCGATTTTCTTTAACATCTCTCAATTTTTACCCAAATTCTGCATGAAATTTTAAAAGAATTTCCAGAAAAGGGGTGTTCCAACCCCTGGAACCCTTCCCCTGGATCTGCCAATTGTTACCAGAGACCTTATAATGTGACAGGGGAAAATAATCCTACTTTTACATGTACATGATGTACATATGCATTGTGTTAAGTTGCTGATCTTGTCACAACTGCAGTAAACATGGTAAAGAACAAGACCAGTTACAGAACTGTAAAAAATACCTTACCATAGGCCATATCAAGTTAATAAGTATATTCTCATCCAGAGTCCAAAAATATTAGGTTATTTAAAAATAAAAAAAAAATAGGGCTGTTACACGAGGTGCAACATTATAAAAAAAATACTTTAAATTTGTGGTACATGTTCATGTATGTCTTTGTTTTCAATTTTTCAGCCCCCAAAACATGCAAAAAACAACCAAAAAAGGCAATAAAATTGCACTTTTGCTGTGGTTCCCAATATCTGAGGCTCGTCCCTGCCCATCCATCCTGTCCTCCTTAACCAACCCACCGGTACTCCACTTCTTGATCATCAACACTAGCTCTATAGTAATCAATAGGAATCTTCAACATCAGTTGATTCATTTGCCTATACATTGTAATTTGCAAATAAATGAAAACTGTGTATTTTTTCTTAAAAAAAAAATTCAGCCAGGTAAGGGTTGAAATCTTGGGAAAATTTAAAATTTGTGCTACATTTACATGTACCTGTATTCCTTTTCAGATTTATCATTAGGATTCAAGATGAGTGTTGAAGACTTGCATTACGTTGGAAACAAGACAATTCCAATGAAGAATACAACGCATAGTGATATGATCATGGCCAGCTGCTTCAAGAATTTTATGCTTGCAGCTTGTATCAGGTAAGACTTG
>MJUU01001529.1:0-12765 GCA_002080025.1 Modiolus philippinarum
GATGAATATAATGTTTATGTTAAGTATGTTCCGCGCTGATGGCCATATCGGACTTTTTCAGAGTTTATCAAAATATGATTTTCCCGTAGGTTTAAATAGCACTGGTGGCGATTTTTTTGTCCGATCCGAATTTCTGATTTTCAATTGTATTTTTGTGACAATCTTTCATTCATTCCACCAGTTTAAAGGGGCAATCCACATTACAGCCCTCCACGGCTTATGTAGGTCATCACTTTGATCCAAGTGGAAGGAGGCGGCGTAACGTCTATATTATTGTTGGTATTGATATATATGCTTGGTATTTTGGGTTTTTCTCGGCTCCGGCACGAAAGCTTTTGCCAAAAAAATATATGAAATGCAAGTAGGTTCAAGATGCAGAACAGTTGAAAACAAAAGAAGAATGAGAGAAAAAATCATTTTTTTTTTATTTTGTAACTTGATCTTCATTAGATAAAACTTTCTTTCGTTGTTTGCATCGTTTGTATCTGCATATAAAAAAATCTCTCATTGAAGTCCCTACAGTATTCAAATAAATATGATTTGTGGCACTTTAAAAAGACTTTTAAAACCTAGTCATGTATATATGTACCAACACGTATAGCTAGTAATACTTTTTCGCTGAAACCATCAATGTTACCACATATATATTTGTTGCAAATTTACAGAAGCGAAAATTCAAAAGTAGTTATATCCCCCCCAAACAAAAAACAAAACTAAAAGTAAAATAAAAAAGAAAAACAAGCATTTCTGCAGAATTCTCAATTACCTTTCCAATAAAACGCGTGGTGGAAGGATGCATTATTTATGAAATGTCATTGCAAAGAATAACAAATGAATAACGCGAGTAAAAAAAATCCACACGTGGTTTGTGTTTATTTATTTACTATCTGATAAGCTCCGCCTACTTTTTTCGCGCCGTCTATCGGTAACATGTATATGTGTTATGTGGGACCAGACGATGGAGAAGTGTTGAAATAGAGTTAAAGGATGACGTCATCTATTGATCTTTCGATGAATTTTATTGGTCACTCCTTATTCCGATGATGATTTATCTACCACTCCAAACTCATCCAACCATCCAGCCATTCAGTATTATTTAACCGTTTGTTCTATGCTTTAAAGAATTGATGACAGGATATTGAGTAAATGCAAATGAGAGGCTTTACAAATACATGGTAATACTAGGCTATGGGATCCAATGACCCGAAGAGTTTAAAATTATACTGACCTCTAACTGATACTGCCGATGTCTACTGAAATCCATGATGATTCTTTACCAAACCCTTCTGGAAGTTTTAAATTTGATTATTATTCCGTAGTGCCATAGTGTTTTACCAGCAGACTTTACTTCTTGAGCTAGCCAGCAGTTTAACGGCGAGCACTCCTAGACCCATCTATCTAAATTACGTTTTGTCTTATTCTTTCCTTTTCAAGATTGTGGTCTTGGAGTTAGTGGTCTACCTGTATTGGGTTTTATTTGTATGTTTATTATGCTATAGGGAAACGGGATAGAGAAAGGAGAGGTTTGGGTAGCCATAAACCATTCTAATGCAACATTTATATAACGAAAGTTTTGATTGGTCAAAACTGACCGTCAATTCCACCATCTACACACCTGTGACAAGTAGGTTCCCTGTTTAGTCTGGTTCCTAATATTGTTTCAAATTCACGAGTTAAAAATAGAACATGAAATTGATTTGTTGCATTAGAATCGCAATAACAGTACATTATTTGAATGCCCGAGGGCGTCAATCTTGATTTGACGGTCAAAATATCCGTTTATAGGCTCCGCTACGCGTCGCCTATAAACTGCATTTTGACCGTCAAATCTACGATTGACGCCCTCGGGTATTCAAATAATGTACTGTTATTGCTTAAATTTAATCCTACAAGTAGCTGTTGTTAGTGCCGGTACCAAGTCCGGCTATCCCGAGTTTCTATCGTTGTTTTTGTTTGTCTTTTTGTCATTTTTGTTGTTTTTCTTGTGCGGTTCCCTTGTGTATTGTAGCATGTGATTGTAATTTTCGGCCATTGTATGTGTTTCTGTTATCCTTTCTTCATTAAGCAATGGAAAAGCGCTTTTATTCTCGTTTTTCATCTTGAAGTCTGCTTTCATCTTATCCCTGTATCACAATGAGCTGATTTTCTTGACTAATGCAATCCAACTGATAGCTATTGTAATATGTATTTAAGGAGGTAGGCTTAGGTAAAGGAATATTACTCTTTAAATCACTTGAATGTTTTTTTTAATATCCATATATTCTGAGCTTCAAAGAAATATTGATAATTTTAATTCTTTTTACTTAAATACTTCAAAGGTATGTTTAAAACTTCTTGTTTCAAACACCTTACTGATTTAAAGAGTTATCTCCCTTTGCAAAGGGACAAATTGAAATATGAGAAAACAATTTACGAAACAAAACTTTAATGAAAATGTGTGAAACAGCAACAAGATACAACAAAACATTACATGGTTGGTTTGCATTTAAGAACTGTTCATCATAGGCACATTCGTGAATGCTTTAACTGAGCTTGACTGAAAAACATAAAAATAATTGGGATCACATATATAAGGTAAAAATAAAGTGATACTGAAGAGAATATACAAAAAAAAAATAATTATGTTGTTGAAAAACCTGTAAATGGGGAAAAATTTTTTAAGCTTTGAAAGCCTTTTCTAAATGACTTTTAGGCTTATTCTTTTCATAATGTTTCAATACTGACACTTTCTATAGAGCAGGACTGTGTTGCACAGCGTCAACTAAAGTTAATTGCATTTTAGAATATAAATGTAAATCAGTTTGAATTGATTTGTTAAGGATTTAATTAACAGATAAAATTTAATCGTTGACGTTTGCATTGTGCAACTCAGAATTGGAAAGCAAAGCATAATCGAATTCAAGTCTCATAAATATATTAACTGACACAACTCTATGAGAAATGACATGTTTTACATGTAAGTATAAGTGAATAAAAGTTCTTAATAAATAAAACAATGTATATTTGAAAAAAACAATAAAATGCTCGTTTTGTTTCATAATAATTCAAATTATGCGTTACATGTATAACTGGCACTTGCATTTCTTTTCTTTTTAATTTCTTGTCTTGTTTATAGAAAAAAGTAGCAAAAATATAAAACAATCGCAAACTATAAATTGTAGAAAAAGTTAAAATATAAAACGATCGCAAATGTTTCTGCTTTTGTCGTTAATAAACAATGACTATGCAAATTAAATTAAGTCTGAAAGATTTCTGAAAGTTTTCTCGCGGAGTTCAGTGTAGAATTATAATTCCCTGCTACTGACAAGCTTTGGCAAGGGGTTCAGTCTAATATTATGTTCAGTGATGTGCAACACGAATCTGTAGCTAAACATTCTAAAAGAAAACAAGGTGGCATTTTGCTGACCCATTTAATTTTCGGTAGAAAAAGTGGTCTTAGAAGAGACATTTTCATACATTTGAAAATAAATTGTAACACACGTGTAATATTCTTTACTAAATGGATCGTACTAGAAATAATACGTTTTCAAGTTTAAAAAAATGGCTTCATGAATGTGTAAATTAAAATTTTGAATTTGTATACAGATTTTTATGATTTGATAATTTTCAATGCATTAATAGATTATAATCATATGGCCCATGTAGATGACAGAGGACGCCCTTTTTAGTATTGTAACTTACATCTACTAACTAAGCATATTTGTAAGTAAATTAGTATACTTTATGACTGAAAATTGTTTAAATTAATACATGAATGCATGTGAGTGCAGAACAGTTTCCATTTTTTGTTAATTTTTACCATTTTCTTGGTAATAATCCAGGATAAGCGGCCAAAGTGCCGTAACTCTTTACTATTTGAACAGTTTTGTCTTTATTCGGTATAGGCATTTCCGAGGTAAAGACCAAAGGGAACTATATGTTATTATCTTATGATGTGAAATTTATGTAAATTCATTTTATCGAAACAGATACCTATCTTTTGAACGATTAATTCGAATTACCTATATTGATAGAAAAATGGTTTTAGAATCGAATCGCGTTGACATTTTGATAAAATGACCTTGAACAGCGAGAAAGCTAAGTAAAAACTGTAAATGGTTTTGTCAGTCCAAATACTTACATGGTATCAGAGTAAAAAAAATATATAGCTTAAAAATTGGTTAATTTTTTAATCGTACAGTGGTTTTATTAAAATGAATATATTCACAACAAATACGAGAACTTTGAACAATACACAATGGTTTAATTCAAATAAAAAACGAATGTTTTATTCATACCACAGATGAGAATTTTGCACACCAAAGGAACTTACATATACATCATTTAGTTCCTACATTTATATTCAAGTAGTACTGATTTGTACAATTTTGACATTTTTATGCAAATGTATACCAAAAGCAAATGCAAATATATCAAAAGAATACTCAGTATGTTTCTTGGAAATCTAAACAAACAAACTTCATATTTAAATAACCTTCCAACACAGTAAAACTCAACAGCGGCAACAAAAAAATATTTTTTATGAAACCTTACCTGCTTGAAACAAAATATGACCTGATGAAGAACAAAATATCTTCATCAAATCTTATAAAGCTTTTTAAATCTACACTTTATACAAAAGCACCATTTATAACCATCTTGCATCATTCAAATTAGCACCTTGTCACTTGAGAAATTTTGTTATGATTGTTTCAATTTGAAAATTTGAACAATTATTATGTTCACTAATATTTAGGTTTACAGTAAAATATTCTCGGGTATAATTTTTCGTGCTAATCGTTTAAAACGCGAATTGCTCGAAAATTAATACCCCGGGAAATATCACAGATATATATAGATTATAACATGCCATTTTTCATATCAGACCCATTATCAGCCCTTGGTCAGTATATCAGCCCGAGAGCCGACAGGCTCGAGGGATGATTTTGACCAATTGCTTGTTAAGATATTTTTATCATATGTTTCAAACTAGAAATACTTCCACATTTTCATACGCAATCTCAAAAGTTTATTTTCAGGAATCTCAATTTTGAGTTCAATCCTTAAAACGTTGAATTTACGAAGACAGCATTTTGTTTGTGAAGCATGATTTAACACGAATTGAAAATAAATTCCTGTATGTTTCAAATGTGAAAAAAGTAAAAAGGATATTTATTTCAAAAGATAAAATCAATTTTGTTTAGCGTAAAATCTATTGAAAAAATGATAATACAGTTACGGATTTAGCGTGCGATATAAACCGGAGGCAGTTGATATAAACCGGAAACAGTTGATAACAAAAGTCGTATCACACGGTTGTGAACAATTTGAAGATAGTTGGACTGAATATCAAAAATCGACAGTATTATCAAGGAGTAAAATTCAGCTGTTATCTTATATAAACATATGATAAATTAGGATATGATATAAAAAATTTATATCAACACATCTGATCAATGATTCTGCGAGGAAGTAGACCTGGGATTACCCCAAATTTTCTACTAATTTAGTTTTCTTAAATTTTTGGTATAAGAAACATGTACTTAAATACTGTACAAAATATTTATATATATATAAAATTAATGCATTATTTTTAATCTAGAGTTGATAGAAATATCCCTTTCCGAGGAGTCTTAAATTCTATTCAAAAATCACCATGATACATGTGATACATATACTATTATACCTTTTATATATAAAAAATTGGAACAAATTATCCTTTCGAAAATGTTTCTTCACAGAAGCGTAATAGGCGTGTATTATGTGTTGATTTAAGGTACAAAAGAAAATAGTAACTCCCTTACAAATATATCCGATTTTCATTAATTCTACATATTTTTAGATATTTTTTCAAGACAGTAATTTATTTAATAAGGACATTTTCGAGTATTTTATCATGGATGTGTAATTACATAATAAGATGAATATTTCATTCCTTTTTACACGAAATATTCAAGCTCGTGTGTTTTTATTCATACTAATCAATACAACTATAAAATGATTATCTCCCCCATTCCGGTCTACGTCTTCAAATCTATTAAATCAAAATATATCGTCACCCAACACCACTAGTCGACAGCTAAATTAGGTAACATATTCCATGATTTTTATGATTTTTATGTGGAACTACAGCACATTATTTGAAGTGTGAAATAATATGACCCACTGTTAAACATTTTTAAAAAATCAGAACGAAGTTGTAAAAGGTATAGTATTAGGTTACATTTAATATTCAGTATTGCACAGATACCTTATTTATTATTGTCTACGAGCCTTTTCAGGTGAAACCAAAGGATATGCTTTTACACCATTTTTAAAGGTAGATTGGGTGTCATGGTTTCTGACACATTTTTTTATTTAAATTTGTACAATGTATCTTGGAGCAATATGCTATAAAGATATGCAAAAAAATTGGGATGACGGATATGTCAACAAAGATACAGAGTTCTAAAGATTTGTCAAATTTGAATTTTCAGCAGTATAGTTACAATAGAATTATATGGGAAATAGCCCTTTACCACTTTTCAAGGGCATATTTTTTCTATAAGCAGACATATAATTTTTTCCAAACTTTGCATATCTAATGGTTCAATATAGAACTTCAATCTAAAAACATACAAAAGATATGTCACTGACCTTTTAAAAAAGTTATTTCATGAAACACGAAAAATTTGTTAGTTTTTCAAGAAAGGGAAGAATATTTAAAGTAATTAAGGTCCCCATAATAAAAAAATATTTTTGGAAAAATTATAATAAATCTGTTTTGTTAAATTTTTTGACAAATTCAAAAAAAAGAATTGGGATCAACTACCTTATTTTTCTAAACAAACTTAAAAAATTTGACATTTTCCATGGTATTTTAGTATAGAATTATCTCCCTTTGATAAAACTTTTTGAATTTTTGGCAAATATGTTATATTATTCGAACAAACTTGATACATAACATAAAAAATCATCTAGACAACATACTCATTGAATTATTAAATTTTTATTTAGAGGCGCAACAAGATGCTCAGTTTTAGACACCCCAACTACCTTAATTCCATTAGTATACGACTCACTGACAAAATAGTTGTATTGAGATGTGAGCAATGACGTAGTCAGAAAAGTATATTAGATTTATATGTCTATCTTTAATGCAAATTTCCAATAGCTGAAAATTGATTAATAAATCTTATAGTTACCTTACTATCTAATCTTGTCTGACTTCGCCAGGATGTATAACCTGGTACCTTTATTCATTGCACAACATGCACCTGCTGCTATCTTGTTTAATACAATATGCAACCGTTCGTATAATATACTTGTTATGCAGTTATAAACATACAATAATAGTTCTCAGTTATTGTCAGCAATATGTCAACTGTGGAACTCTTTCATCTCAATCTCCTCAGCTAAATGAAGGTTTTTATTCATGTCATCATTTATTGGGATAGATTCAATGGTATTACTGTCACATTCTTCTGATACTTGTTCCAGAGGAAACAATTTTGGATGAAGGAAATTAAAATTTCCACTCCTTCGTAGTGCTGTATGATTATCTCTGTAAATACAATGTAAATAAATTATTTAAAGTTGAAATGAATTTGAGCAAATTTGTTAGTTCGTCTTAATCTATTCAAACTTACATAAAATCAAAGTTCATAAAAATGAATTTCGCAAAATGTAAAATGTTTTATTGAAAACTTCTGTTAACTGAGGCAATACGTCAAAAATGGTCTCTCAAATGGTATATTTTATTTGAACTGAAGAGACATAAATTCTGGAAATTTTCATGTGCATAACTTCCTTGTTTTTGTTTTTTTTTAAATCTGATGAGCCTCTGCTTTCAGCAGTTTGCGCCTGATATGCACTACATTTTTGAACCAAAAATTGTTTTGCATTGTTTTTGTTTTTTTTTTAAATCTGATGAGCCTCTCCTTTCAGCATTTTGCGCCTGATGCGCACTACACTTTTGAACCAAAAATTGTTTTGCAAAGACAAATGCTCATTGATTTTCAACATAATTTTATTTCGCCTCCATGAAATATGCTAGTTTTAGACATTACCCGGCTTTCGCTGTCATGTTCCGATTACAGTCCAATTATCGCAAAAATGAGGTACGACACAGTTAATACACACCAATTCAATATTCTTTTTTCCTAGGAAGCGGTGATCAAATATGAAACATAAAAGTGGATACACGTTACCTTTATTATATTTGTTTCCTCTTGCAGTCACAATTATCCGTTTGTAGCAATTGATCAGCAATATTCAAGTTTTAAAGATAATGTTTTGAATTATTAGAGATAACTTGTTTTTCATAATTCTATAATAATGATTAGGAAAAGATAATATATTAGATTATATATGTCAACTAAGGTGCCAGACAACAAATTTATAAATCCATGGTTGTATTTCTCGGAAAATATTTGACAAGTTAGAATGTTTTTATTGCATTGTTTTTCAGCAGTTTAGAAATGTTAAAGGTAAAAGAATTTTTAATTTTATTTTATGAAATTTGTGAAACATCAGTTTCAAATCATCTCCCTTTGAAGTTAGAGTTTCAGTATGATTTATTGTTATAATTAAAGATCATTTATTGCATCTAATAATACAACAATTTACAATATATTTAAATACAAGGAAATAACCCTTCAAAAGAAAAGAAAGATTTTAAAATCTTGGAAATTTTGCAAAAATAGAAAAATCACGAAACACGATATTTTAAGTTTTATTGTTACGATATATATATATGATCTGAATGTAAGCAATTTGATTGGTGCAGCTAAGGTTAACTGCAACCAATCAATTGCGTGGATTTGAGACTACAGAAATCCAGCTTGATCTGCCAAGGGTGAAGATGAGAGGAGCGAATCGTAACCCTTGGCTAGCGAAGATGTAATTTGCTTGGATGCTGCTAAAAGGTCAAGGCAATAATATTTAGGATAAGAAAAACGATTATCGGATTATCTTCACTTTATTCATAATACAGAAACCAAAATAAGCCGGTGAATCCTTAAACTTAAAGACTACTTAAAGATAGAAAGGACCCCTTGGTATACATGTAATTTGTCTGGTCAGGTTCCTAATATACAGCCAACCTTTTTAATTGGCCAAAGGCTGCACGGACCAATAGATTACATTTAAGTTGATTATTTAATCGTCGGTGCCCATTTACGCTATTGTCATGCAAAGTTCAATCATTGGTTTTCAGGCCCTTCCTCTTCTAATTGGAGGCCTAAAAACCCTCACTGACCCTATGTTTTTGCCCTTAAAATAAAATAAGAATAAAAAATCATCTCCCTCACTACATTTTCGTTTTTTTAGTGTTAAAAGCTGTCCCATCTATTTTTGGAAAATGCATAGATTAAAAAAATACCTCTTCCTCATCAATTTCAAAGAAAAAATGGCACGAGAACCAATTAATTAACTTTGCATGGCCTTTCAGTCAATCAATAGCGGCTAACTTGGACATCCGCACTAATCTGAAATAAGTATCCAGTTGTTATTTTCGTTCGACCGGTACTCTAGTTGAAACGGAAAAGACATGAACCTTTATAACAAAGTTAGAAGACTTTAATTTACCTATTTATAACTGGAGCATCAACCCACTCCCCCAAAAACCATAGAAGACAGAAAAGAGTGGATCCATGAAAATCTGAGTAAAAACAGAGAAAACGTAGTTGGGTCTACTTGCGGGAGAAGAATTACGTACAAGATGCCCTCGGACCAGTTGTTGATAAGACACTGTGCTGAGCACAGTATATCAATCCGCTTTTATATATCGAAATACTCCTTTCTTCAAATTCTAGGATCCTGTGGTCCTGATGTCTTAAATTTGCTTTTCTGTCAATGTAGTGGTATCCTGAGAGATCTAAATTTCAATTAAATTTTCAAAAGTTGAATATAATCAGTAGAGGATAAAATTTAATCCAAAGACAAAACAAATCTATTTTGGTAAACAAACATCGATTCTAATGTAGTTTGTCATTAATCCTGTTATCTGATGATAAATACTACAATTTTCAAGGTATAGATTTCACGGTTGACATTACTGAAATTGACACGATTCCTACGCGTTTGTTTATTAAACAAAATGGAGGCAATACACATCTTTTCAACTTCTGTGTTAACGTTCGACCCGTGATTTGGAGATTTGATGGTCGCAAAAATCCGTTTACTCGCTCCGCTAACGCGTCACCAGTAAACCACTGTGTGACCATCAAATGCCCAACTGATGCTTCCAAATCTTCAAAAACAATACAATTATCTCCTAAATGGTCTCACTTTCATAAATACGTTCACCTATTATTGGAAATGGATATGCCCCGTAGTCTCGATACAAGACTCTGCCTTATGTAAGTTTTTTGTATGTGTCAGACCTACTTGACAGATGTCATTGTACAAGCTGACGACATCAAGCAATAATTCCAATTGCTAATGTAACGTCAAATTTCATTGGCCAACGTCATGAAAAAAAGAAGTTATTTTCTCAATAAACGTTTCTTGTCCATTGATACACTCCGACTTTAATAGTGCAGTATATAGTGACGTCGACCGCGTTTACACATCGATAAACTCCTCCAAAATTACTTTTATTTCTATAATATCTATAAATCCCACATATCTACTATATGCACTGTAAAACAGATATACCTTCCTGAAGTGTCGGAGTCACAACTTGTGTCATCTGCCTCAGAAAACGTCGTGGTGAAAGCACTATCTTTAGAAAATTGTGTGCTCTTTTCATACATTACAAGTCGCCTTGCAGCTTGTTGGAGTTTTTGTGTCATATCTTTTCTGAAATGTTACGTGCATTTATTTTAGATAGTATCACATAAGCAATGAAAAACTCATATTACGGAGCCAAATTAATTGAAGCTTTGACAAAGACAAAAAAGCTGCATACCTTTGCATTTCAATTTCTAAAGGAAAAATCTAAATTCAACAAAAATACAAATTGTTCTTTATTGTTCTTTCAAAGTGATGCCATTGCGACAACTAATGTCTTTTCAGTGCAGATAAGATCAAAACATTCGAATCAATAATCTGAAGTTAAATGACATTAAGTAATGGTGTATTACATAATACATCGGTATGTTTTTATAATCTACAAAGGGCGTAATCCAGAACCACGTGTACCCCCCGAACCCCATATCAAACTTGGCTTAGCTTTGTAGCAAACTATTTACGTACCAAGTTTTAAGACAGTACGTTATTTTCTTCAAAAGCTATTAGTTGGAAATCTGAAAATTATTAAGTTTTAAGGGACATAATCCCAGAACCACTTGAGGCCCAAAATTAACTTCCGTTGTTGTAAACAACTCACTTAACAAGATTGAAGATAGAATATTATTCCGTTCGCAAGTTATCAGTCAGAAAACCCAAATTTCACAAAATTTAAAATTTTCAAAGGGCATAACTCTAGAACCACATGGACTTCTCGTCTTCAAATCGAACCTGGCCTGATTTTTGACTTAAACAACCTACATACATAGTCTGAAGACAATATGTTATTTTAATATCAGAGGAATTTTGTTCTCTGTCAAATATATGTTGTCATGTTAATGGTTTATTTATGCTAAAAGCATTTAAGTACAGATGGCTCTAAAAGTATAACTGTCCTATCTATCATGCTTGTTTTCGAATTCAATAACATCAATTTGGCTAATGGTGTCTCATTTTATCTTGTTGATACTGAGATTATATTAAAATAAATAATCAAAAAGGTTGTAGTGCAGTGCGTTCTACCATCACGAACAAAAATAAAATACAAACGTAATAAATGCAGGAAAGATACGGTCCTAAATCTTCTATTTTTTAATATGAATAAATTTTAAAATGCAAGCTTCTATTACTTGAAAAAATTGCAAAAACAACTACTGGGGTGTCGATTGTTTATTTCATATTGTAAGATTCATCAGAAGTGGTATAAACTAAGTAAATACAAATCAATCCAGTTGTGATCGAGATATTGTTGCATTCCGGTAATGTTCTCATTTATTCTGTTACAACAAGACCTTATGTACTGTAAAAGGGATATTTTTTTCGTGGTTCAAATTTTGCGATGTTGATTTCTGAACCTATTCCCGAGGTTTTAGTTTCGCGATTTCACTTACATTTCGTTATGTTGGAATAAAAATAAATTTACGCGAGTGGAAAATTTTCAAACATGTACTCATTGCAACAAAAAATAAACCCCTTTTGAAAATTTCTACTTTTACAGTATAGTAATCAACAAAATATTGAGTCGTTTGCAACATTTTTGTTATAGCATCATTTGGTTTATAAAAGATTTTTTAGCAATGAGGAAATCCGTACATACAAAACTATATCGTAAACGGTTATATTTTATATACTAACTAAAACCCATTGCAATTAATATATATCCAGTCGCTCGTTTCAATACAGATTAAAATACAACATGTCTACCGAATTTAACATATGAATATATCAACAACTATATACCAGTTCCACTCATCAGGCTATAAAAAATGCAATCAACTGAACTATGAAAATAAAAGATCAACATTCCCGAATGATGATACGTAAGCTGGACTACGTGGACCTATGTTAGAATAGAAAATATACTGAACATCAAAAGAAACGCACCACCCACGTGCATTTCTTTGTATCTTAAAATTCAAAAGCAAATATCTCTTCAAATACTTGTTGGATCATGTTGAAAATTTTACACGTTGTTGCTGTAATAATTCTAACAAAATTCTGAAAAAATGAAAGAATTTTGATATCTCATTTTTAATTTCTCAAAAAATCACTTTTTCGCCAAAAAAATGCAAAAAA
>MJUU01001529.1:12787-29472 GCA_002080025.1 Modiolus philippinarum
AAAAAATGACGCAAAACAATGAAATTTCAACTCTTGGTGCTCCTAACTGTACGAAATGGTCAGGAATAACTCCTTTTGGTAACTCTACACATTAAACTTTACAACAAGGCCATTTTAAGGAAAGCAATTCTTGGACTTTTGTTTTCGTACACTTTCCATACAAATTGTTGCTGCTGCTTCATAATGAAATTTGTTTTGACCAAAAATGGCTTTTTTGTTTTAGACCTTTAACATTAATAAAAATACACAAGGAATTAAAAAAGTCTTAATATTACAGAAGCTGAGCAGCATTAAAATTTGGTGCGTTTCTTCTGATGTTCAGTATATAATGTAATATAAGATAAGAAATTTGGTTATATACATACTCTTCTAAATTAGCATCTTCTGGGTTTTCGTAAGAATTTCTTGGCGTTTCGAAGTGGTGACGGTCCATGGACGATTGTTGTGTTTGATATGCTGAGTCCTTAACAAGGTGCACTCGACTGGGTTCTACCATGATATCTTCTACATGTTCCCTCCATGGTGAAGAGGATGAAAATCCCGTATCCGTATCAGTTACACTGAGGACCGATGAACCAGAAAGAATTGCACGATCTACAGGAGACACATCAGTAGACTTCGTTACCTCTCTATCTTTTTTATCATGTCCAGTGTAATGAGATGAATTTGATTTCTGATCTTCATTTAATTGATCATCTGGGTCATTACTTCTCTTTGAATCAGAGGTTTCCGAATGAAATGAATGACTTCGTTTTCGGAAAGGCGAGTTTGACTTGGGAATCAAAAGAGAGGCGGAAGCTTTGTTGAGATTTAAATCATTACTTCTAGACTTCCGTACTGGTATTTTCCTGTATTCTTCCTCGTTTATGTGATTGCCTTCTATTATGTGCAAGGACACCTTTTTGGCAACTTCATTTGATACATTTTTGGCTGTGTCTTTAGATCGTTGTTTGTGTGCGAAAGATTCTACTCTTTCTCGCGAACGGTTTTCTTTTCTAAAGTACGCCATATCATGTAAACTAAATTCTGGACAATTCTTATGACCCTTTTTGCAACTTTCAAAACTGTTTGATTGTTCCGACGTAGCACTGCGTATTCGATGTTGATGATGCCTTTTACGTGATATTTTATAATGTTTCGGCCGTTTGTGATGAGAAGATTTTACATCAAGCCGTCTTCCACAACATTTACAATCTAAATCTACTACACGATCCAGCTGTGAACTATATGAACGCGTAATATATTGATCTGATATGTCATCGTCTGACGAAACGGACACTTTTCTAAATCGTCTGCTACCTGGCCAGTAAGTGGGATCTGACTCGAACGACGTTGGGGTCAAACTTGATGACCTTTTAATGTCTTCCTGGTTACTACAAGCACGTTTTATCGTGAGTCTCGGCTCATTAAAAGGTAGTTCGAGCCGAATACTTGTACTTTTTGACTTGGCTGCAAAAACTTCACGTTTCCGTTTTGCGTCGGATTCGTCTAATGTTTTCTGACGTTGTATCGATTTTTTCCTCTCTCTTTTAATAGGAGCAAGACTTTGGTCAAACGATTCATCAATCCCATTACTAGAATCGTTCATTATAACAATATTCGGATAACAGTGTGATCTATATTCAAAACCTTCGTGTAAAGACTTTGTTTTAGTAACGGCATATTCACGCAATGGTTTTTCAGCTGGCAAAGACGTAAATGATTTACGGAGTTCCGTGTGAGAAAATGGTGAAAAGTTTGATACAGCGTCTGTATCTGATGAATGATTTTCGTTGTCAGATCTTATAAATTTCAGTTTTCCATCAACGATACCAGTAACTGTTGGTGGTTCATGGTTTAAAATTATTGACTGTTTGTCAATATATGCTTTTTCCGACTTGTTATTATAAGCTTCAAAAAGTCTAGCAGCTGCACCAATATTGTCAATATTTATAGGAGGTGTTTGTATCTCTTCTATTATGGCATTCTGTAAAATAAATTGAAAATCAATTGAGGTGTAGTTTACTTCCTAAGTTCAAAATTACTAATTCATTTAGAGTGCAATGCGAACGACAGTATGTCATAAAGTATGCAAGTTAGTGTTTGTTCCGTATCGGCGTAGGTATTACTAAGCATTGCTATTGATATTAGCACTGTTATAAGTCTGAAGTGAGGCATATTTATCTCTGGCAGAATGTCATCTATTACACTCTAAGATTATGCAAATTATTATTGAACAACTTCAAATTTATATATTTGTAGAATGAATTTATTACAAGAACAATAATATACCGAAATTGGAGAAAATTAAGTTCTAAATGTAGCCATTTCAAGTAAAAAAAATTGGAGACGAAGAATAAAATCGCATACAAGAGGTGTCAGAAAACAAATAATCTAAAATACATGAACGTAACAGCATAAACCGCTAAGGACATTCTTTGCACAACAGTTTTACTCTTTAGTTCTATAATATTTCTGAATACAAGTATATCTATATACGTTAGTTTTTTTCTTTTCTTTCTCTTTTTTTTTTAATTATAGTATTGTTTATATAATGTATGCATTTCCAGACGACCTAGAAGGGCATTAGAAATAAGACTTTGTCAGCTATAAGTATATGAAAGTTCTACTTTTTCTCAAGGACGAATTTTAGTCATTTATGAGAAACTATTATCACATTGTATGTGCTTTTTCAAAAAGGTATGCACAATCTTTCAAAGAAAATAACAACTTAACGAAGTTGCAGTAAATTTTTATTCTCAGAAGGACATTTTGATAACTTTTCAATGCAGATAAAATCAAAACAATTTTTAAGGCCAGGAAGCAAAATATGATTTAAAACTTGATATATTAAAATAAAAGGAAATGTGTTTATGACGTTTGTCTTTTGTCTTGTTTGTGTTTTTCCTGTTTAGTTCCCTGGCAGATTATGGCATGTGACTGTAATTTTTAGCCCATCCATGAGACACGAATGCCCCGCCAAATAGTTATAAAGGGAACAAATCATAGTTGTCGGCAAACAGGAGGTAGATGAGTTAGGGACTCGAAAAGGGGAAACACACCAAAACTCATCATAGCAAAGCGTAGGACCAAATATCAATGCAATACTGCATACAAAGCTGAGATGATAGTTTTCAGAATTATGTAAGGACGGACGTACAGACAAGGGTAGATCTTAACGTCCCTGTAGCGCTATGGCGAAGGCATAAACCTATAGGGCAAAGAATCAAGAACTTGGATCATATCCGTCGTACATCTCTGCTTATTCCCACTTGTTTTCGCGGTTTCTTTAAGATCATGGACGAAAAATTGCTTACTTCTTCTATTTGCTATATGTTGTTTGCGAATATATGAAGATTATGCCCTTACCAATTTTCTAATGGTATAACAATAATCAAACTTTATCAAACATTATTCTTTCAAGCGACAGAAAATAAAATAAAAAATAAATTACAAATAAACAACAAAGCTACTGTAAAATTTAGTTTCAGTAGAGGTACTGACAATAATTATCTCAAACAAAGGAAGTGTAGAGTTTTTATAAATTTAATTTAAATCAATAAAAGATTTCGAAAATGACACCTTGATTAATACAGTCGAACCTCGATAAGTCGAAGTCGAAGGGACCATACAAAATTATTTGAGTTATCCGAGCTTCGAGACATTCGAGTTTGAGATTAACATATGTTTTCTGTTTAACAACAGAGATTGGCATTCATGCCATTCCATGTGCATTACCAGGTTGATTGCCACATACAAAATTGGAGAAATCGTACATACAAAAATAAATAAACATGATTTTTCTAAATACAACATTCATATACTAGTTGTTTCTATATATTCGCAAACATATTACATATGATTATGCAATTTGATATCAATTTCGAAACATCAGGGTACATTTGCAATATAAATTTTTCATGGGACTTCAATTTATATTCGAGTTATCCGAGAATTCGAATAATCCAAGTTCGACTTATCAGAGGTAAAAATGCATTGATCAAAGGGGAATTTTGCAGGGATCGACCATTCACTTCGACAGATCCGAGATTTCGAGACAACCGAGTTCGACATATTGAGGTTCGACTGAGGTAATTTTCATACCACTACATGTTTACCAAAAAATCTGTAAATCTGTGTAGAAGACGAAGTTCATAAAACTTCTTAAGTGCTGGTGAGATTTTGACAAAAATAGTAATATTCAGATGAAAACTTGAAAAATTATTTTTCATTTACCAAATGTTTAAAAAGAAATATTTCATAGCTTTTACATTGAATAGATAAGAGACGCACGCCCGAGGTGTGAGGTTAAAATTCCAATACACGTATGATTCATCAGCATAAGTCAGTTTAGTTAAGAAAATAATGAAGACCTTTTCTATCTTATTGACGTTTTTACTTACGTCATCTTTTGTTGAGTAACAATTTTCTCTGTCAAACTTGAAATGTAGTCCAGGCGAGTTTGAATTCGATAGAGTGCCATGTGGAGAAGGTATATAATTCTTATGGGCTGGTATTGCGTTTTCTGAAATGAAAGTATTTTATGACATCTTTTTTCATCATACTTTAAGATATTGTGTAAACATCTTTGGTTATTCTGTTATTCGACACGAGAAAAACACGGATAGAGATTTATATTCATTTTTTACACAAGAAGGAACCGACGCAATAATACATATAAAATGATGCCACAAATTTATAAAAAAATTATTTTGTTAATAACAATAGATCTTCACTTAGTAGTTATAATCATCATTAGTATACTTTGATAAGCACAAAAGAGATAGAATTTGCCGAAATGGCTATATGCAGAAACACAATTTGTTATTAAAGACCAAACCAATTATTCATTTCTGCTGTTGATTTTTTCGTGAAACTTAGCATAATAATTCTTTAAGGTATTCGGGACAATTTTCAAGAATAAAAAATACAGGTCACCGACTTAGTTTTGTTGCTATGGCGCCGTGAAAAGTAGCTAAATTCGGTAGATGGAGAAATGAGAAGGTTAACTTCAAACCCTTGCCATTTCGGTAATGATAGTTGAAATTGCAAACGGATTTCTGTATTATACTCCGGGAAGTCTACAGATTTCAATTATGTAAAAGAACAAATGTTTGAAAGAAAGAATGATGATTATTTTAACGCTTAATTACTTTCCCGCGCATAATATTAGACATTTTTGTTATCTTTTCTATTGTGAAAATTCTGCTGTTGATTTTTTCCTCATATTTTCAGAGCATTAAAGTTGTTTGTATTGATTAGAATAAGGCAATAAAAAAAATAGGTCACCGAACTCATAAGAAGGATATAATGGAATATAACGACAAAAATTGGTTTTTCGGCCATACGTCGCTTGATTTTTTTTCTTTCAATGAAGATGACGTCACAGTAATATACGTCGAAAGTATCGATAATGAACACCGAAGCAATGATTTTTTGTACGGCACTGTATTTTATGGACACTTCTTATTAATAAGCGTGATTTGGGGGTAAAAAAAATAAAAAGAAGGTGTAACATAATTTTTTTACATCTTTTTTTGTTTCAAATATTTTCCTGTGTTGTCCTGGATATCTTATTGTAATCTTCATGGGAGTACTCAAGATGTAAGAGCGATTGAATCAACTGTTTTGTTCCGCAGGAATTCGGGATTCACCACCCCTTCATCAGAATTCGAGAATTTTCATTGTATGGGATAAGTATATTTTCTTAATCATTCGGGATTTGAAAGTTATTATTTTTTATTATTTATTATAATGTAAAATGTACATTATTACTATTTATGAAGATGTTGCTCTAATTATGTCAGACCTTTAATATATTTTATAAGGCCACATCAAATTCATTAATAGATTCTCATCCCCACCCGCCCCATTTTTTTTCTAAGCTCATTTTTTTTTAATTTTCAATTATACAGAAATTTTCTTTAAATTCCTATCAATTTTAGTGAAAATCAGTAAAAAATAAAAAAAATAAAACCCTCCCACCCGCCCAAGATTTTTTGTTTCGGGTGGATGAGAATCTACAAATTACCTTGATAGGGCCTAAGCTTGATTTTATCATTTTTTTTCCTTTGATACAAAAATTAAAAAATGAAAATATTTGTTTCCCTTCCTGCTCAGTAAAAATATTTTGAGCAAAACAAATTTTGCTCTCCCAATTTGGGAAAATTGAAAAGCCAAAGAACCAGACTTTAATCTTGGACTTTCAAGTTAGGGCTTTTGTGTTGAAGGAGGTGGGAAGGGATCTTTTATCCTTTACCCCCTCCTCCGATTTTTTCAAATGAAAACCCTAGTAAAAGTTCACTTTAGTTCTTATAGTTACTAAGATTGTTTCAAATAATCATTTCTTTTTCAAAATATGACGAATAAAACAAGAAAAACCAAGACCAAAAGATGAATTTTTAGTTACTAACATTCAAAAATAATTCAAAAATTTTAAAATTTTGAAGGGTCTTCGAGAAATCTAAAAATATTATAAAGTTTTTAAAAAGTTCGGAATCAATTTTCGTCAATCTGAAAACCCGTGACAACTAATATTCTGGTAGTATTTGTAAAGAGGGTTGATTTAAATACAGATTAATACATGGGCATTTCCATATTGGCCTGGTTATCATTCCAAGACACCCATATTGGCCCGAGACGAAGTCAAGGGACAATATGGGTCGAGGGATGATAATCAGGTCAATATGGAAATGCATATGTATTAATCTGTATTTAACTATTTATTACATACTTCCGACGTTTAGAAATGCCAGGCCATTTTGGACCGGAAGTCGTTTATTTGCCCAGGCCAATATGCACCGGAAGTCGTTTATTTTGTCTGAGATGCATGAGGAGCATACAATAACCTATTATTTTCCTGGGGTGTGAAAATATGGACAGTTTACTTCAGGTCATATTAATCATGCAAAAACGCTTTTATTTCTACTAAGTATGTAATAAACATAATTATTTTGCTCAGGGATTACACACAAGTTATTACAACTTATAAAAGCTTTATCCCATATACAATATTATGGGGCTATCGAGATAAGCTCCATTAAAATGTCCAAGGACACACAAACCAATGGACGGATAAGACGATACCAATGTACATTAACTCCGTCTTTGGGGTGTAATAATGAATGTTATATTTTATTGAAAATTGCAGACATAGAACCCTTTTGGGTTATGGCAATACAA
Source organism: Modiolus philippinarum (assembly GCA_002080025.1). Taxonomy (NCBI): domain Eukaryota; kingdom Metazoa; phylum Mollusca; class Bivalvia; order Mytilida; family Modiolidae; genus Modiolus; species Modiolus philippinarum. Next base: position 19,949 of record MJUU01001529.1, read on the forward strand.
ACATATACATGTATTAAACAAAAACATAATGAAATTAACAGATATAAGGAAGAAATAATTATATCAGCTAAGGGTTTCCTTTCTTAAGTCCCAATGGCTGTCTAATAAAAGAAAAGCGGCATAAAGAATTGCAAGATCCACATAAAAATTTCCAGGCCTTTTCCGAAAATAAAATGTGGTGCACGTGTCCCTCTAATGGTCTTTAATATTATTGTTGCACCATGGCATAATTTTTTACGTGATGTTTCATATCTGTATACCGGAATTTTGCATTTGCGCCGATTTGCATTTCATTTACGCCGATTTTTTCTTTCATTAGCGTCGATTTTTTTCTTTTATTCGCGCCGATTATTTCTTCATTGGTGCCGACTTTTACTTGTTAATTTCGTGTCAAATACAGGTATTTTTGTCATTTGTTCACTCTAGAAAAATCGGCGCAAATATACGCCCTTGCATATTGCACAATCGAAACCATACCAGTTGTCAAGTACGAAGTGAAGGCTATTGCGGTTAACATTTTTTATGTGTTTTTTCTGGTGGTTTGTTTGTTTTTGTTTTTTTTTTTTGTATTTTTTGGGGTTTTTTTTGTTGTTGTTTTGTACGGATTTTCAGCAGTATTTCAGCTATATCGTGACGGTCAATTTTAGTAGTGGAGGAAGCCGGAGTACGCGCAGAGAACCTTGGGCTATTTACATTTTTAAGTGCTTTGCACCCTGCCGAACTATATGAAAAGTGTTTAACGTGCTATTGGCCGTTCCTTGAAACCATGGTGTAAGAGCCGAAAATTCGTTCCATGAAATATTTAACTTCGACCGGGAATCGAAGCACAGACCCTTTGTTGCACGATTCAATGCTGGTTTATGAGATAAAGGTGTCGCAATTTTACAAATTATATCAATTATAGGACTCTATGGCGAATAATTTGTATATTTGATGGATAGTCGGCGGTTCGTACAATAACACAAGAATATTGCCAATGTTCTTTTCATATGTCTACAAAAGTAAACGATGTTTAATATTTGTTATACATGTTGTTTATTTGTTTGTCGTTTTATGACAATAAAGAATTTGAATTTGAATTTAATAATGTTCCATCTTATTTACATATAAATTATTTTTGATTACTTTTCTTTTATTTCAAAATTATTCTAACTTTTCATCACAAACGTAGTTAGTGAATGTCACTCTGTTGATCTTCCACACGGTGCGACGTCATAGACGTCTTACAGAACAATCACAATGCGCTGCGTTGTGCGTATAGACAATAGTTGGGTTGGTCTTTAAAATGGATGGGGTATGGAGTAAATGCAAATCAGACAAAGTCTCTACAAATGCATTGTAAAACCACGCACTGAAAAAACGCTTTTATTGTTTTTCGTCATCTTGAAGTCACCATGAAGCCCTTAACAATGAACTTTGCGCATACCTCACATAGCTACTGTGCCGATCCTACTGGTTTCGTTTATAATGATAATTGAGGATTTTGTTCATTTACAGGTCAAGGGTTTTCATCCATGAAATCTTAGATTAGAGAACATTGGTGCTCATTTATTTCCATATGCTTCTTGCTTATTTTATTAACATACCCGCCTGCTTTTTCAATATTTCATTTGTATCCTCACAACATTTAAAATGTTGGCTGCATCTTCTTCTGCTTAGAAATAGAATTCCAAACAGTAACAGTAAAATTAGAACAACAATCATTCCAATCCATATTGGTTCGTCCATCAGTGTTCTACTGGGTGGAACGGTCTGATAATGTGTTAAGTTGATGTCACATGACTGACCTGAAATGAAGGTTGCAAGAGAAATGCTAGTAACAAAGATAAATTTTCCGATGATTTTTCTTTTCTTCTTCCACACATCTTTTATAATTTTAACACATTTACAATAAAACCGCGGGAAATATTTCAATGATATTTTGTTAATTCTAATTTACCAAATCCATTTTCCTTAGAAAGATGAAACAAAATATGTTTAGAAATTAATTCATGTATTCCGAGTCTTCTTTTATGACTGATTGTTAATACACTCGTTGTATGTAACATTCCAAAAACATTCTTTACAGCACAGCCCTTCATTACCTTCAATGCTGTTAAAGAAAATTAAAAAAATCAAAGCAATTCATTGTCTTTTCTCAATATGTCGTGATATTCATTATTTGTTTTGACAAATTATGAATCTGGTGATTTGGCTATTTTCGATATAACGATTTCCTTAGAAAGAAAAAGGAATAGCACAGCCAGTATCCCTTCATTTTGTTATTTAAAGAAGTATGATTATAATACACTTGAACAATGCTGACAAACGGGCAACTCATACTATATTAGAAACCTACCTATCCTCAAACCACATTCACTACATACGTTGTCTATGAATCAAATTCTTTTATTTTCTTTTAAAATAAATTGTTTGTTTATCATATTCGTTTGCCGATGTATTACCAGTTTGAAGTTAAGAGAAAAAAGTTATATTTTTAATTGATTAGAGGGTGTTTGTAAGATGTTTTACATTCAGTGTTACATGTCCAGTCTTTGTTACAGCTACACAGTTTGCCTGATATTGATTAGAGGGTGTTTTAAGATGTTTACATTCAGTGTAACCTGTCCAGTCTTTGTTACAGCTACACACTTTGCCTGATATTGATTAGAGGGTGTTTGTAAGATGTTTACATTCAGTGTTACCTGTCCAGTCTTTGTTACAGCTACACAGTTTGCCTGATATTGCATCGTCAATACAAAGACCATTTCCAGAACAAAGTTTTTCTGCACACTCTTCTGAAGTCATATTGCAGTTCTTTCCCCAGTATTCATTTTCACAATGGCAGTGATATGAGGAACTGTCTAATACACAGGTACCATGTTGACAAACAGGCAACTCACACCATGTCACTTGACAAAACATGCCTACAATTCATCAAAATTGTGTATATTGACGACAGCTTAATTTTTAATTGAAGGTAAAAACCTTCATATTTTCAGATAACTTTTTTTCCAGTAAAGATATTTAAGTTTTCATAGTCTGGATGAATTGGCAAAAAGTGCCAAAATAGATCTCCGGAGACATTTTAATTGAAATCATTACATATTGATCGATTTGAATTTTATATTTTTATACGATTCAAAATATGTATCGGCATGACTTCCACCTTTGCAGAGGTTTTATCTTCAACAAAAGTAAAACTAGAGGCTCCGAGACTGAGCCTGCAACGCTGACCTGACGAAATGTTTCTATGCCATGCATGACGAAAAAAGATAGGAAAAAGAAAGAAATGGGGTAAATGTCAAGAAGGCAACATCTCCATCTCCATGTATTTTACCGATGAGGTCTAATGTTAAGCTATGTTCTCCATTGGCACAAGTGTTATTTCTTGACCCTTTTGAAATGAGTAATCTTTGCAAAGGACCTTCAATATATCATTCCGATACAGTTTAGTTCAATTTTCTTTAATAGTCTCAGAGAACATAATGTAAAGTATGGTTTTTACATACCGGGATACGATGTTAAACTATGTTCTGTACTAGAGGCCATGTTTTTTGTTGGATCGAACTGAAATGAACAAATTTTGTAAAATACCTTCCGTACATCATTCCTGTAAAGTTTGGTTGAATTTGCTTCAGCAGTTTCAAAGGAGAAGATCAAAATGTGACTTTTACCAAAGGGTCCAATGTTAAACCCAAGTTCCGCGCTGGCAGCCATGTTTTTTGTCGGATTGAAATAAAATTAGCAATCTTTGTAAAGGACTCTCCATTCATCATTCCTGTAAAGTTTGGTTGAATTTGCTTCAGTGGTTTCAGAGGAGAAGATAGAAATGTGGTTTCCCCATATGGTGCAATGTTAAACCATAGTCCGTGCTGGCGGACATGTTTTTGTCGGATCAGAAAAAAATGAGCAGTCTTTGTTAAGGACCTTTAGTATATTATTCCTGTAAAGTTTTGTTGAATTTGCTTCAGCCGTTTCAGAGCAGAAGATAAAAATGTGATTTTTCCCATAGGGTCCAATGTTAAACCTAAGTTCCACGCTGGCAGCCATATTTTTTTCGAATAGGAACGAAATAAGCAATCTTTGTTTAGGACCTTCAGTACATCATTGCTGTAAAGTTTGGTTGAATTTGTTTCAGAGGAGAAGATGAAAATGTGAAAGGTTAACTGACGGACGACGGACGCAAAGTGATGGCAATAGCTCACACTGACCCTTTGGGTCAGGTGAGCTAAATATTAAATTTGGACCAATGAAATGATTAACCATTAAAATGACTTAGTCTCAGATTAAAGATCAAATCAGAGAATAATACTCTACCAACTCATATATACAGTACTAGTTGTTATATATCTCAAACACATAGCCAGGTTTTGAGCGAACAATTTATCTTTTGCAAGTAAAAAAAATCTGATATTTTGGAAATGCGAATCTCATATGTATCACCCTTATTGTTAAGGTGAAAGCTTGTAGCTCAAAACGCGTTTTTTTTTTATCTTTTCTGCATTAAAAATGGAGGAATATGGAGTAAAAGCACATGAAAAGTCTCTACAAATACATGGGAAAACTAAGCAATAGAACAACACTTTTATTGTTGTTCTTCATCGTAAAGTCACTGCATGTATCACTGTTAAAATACAAGAGCTGTCACCAAATAACAACCAATCATACCAACGTTCACTGAAACCTTATCAATATATGCAAGTGCAAATATAAGTGTATGTGGAAAACGCATCCTACGATATTGCATGACCATAAAAATTTTTGAAAAAATTCATATCTGTACCTTACACCATTGCTGAGACAAACGCAACGAAAAATTGCTCTAACATTTCTACAGGTGTAAAACATTGACATATCAGAGAAACAAGAAACCGTATTTGAGAAGGTCTGAAAACGCATCCAATGATATGGCATGATCATACAAAGCTTCCGACAAATTTCAGATTGGTTTGGGCCGTTTAAACCTGGAGATGTAATGTTATCTCCTTGACATTAACCACATTTTCTTTCTTTTCATATGTATCTTTCACTATTGCTGAGATAAATTCGACCACAAAAAACCGCTTTTCCTTGTCACAAGGTTAAATATCCCCCATTTAACAAATGTGATGCCACCTAAAGCATATTGTATCGACATAACTTAATCAATGACATTTACTAAAACTTAATATTATTGCTAAGTAAATGCTAGTCAATTCTATATCAGTTTTTAAACATCTTTGACTTTATGGTCTTTCAAACGTTTAGATTTTATCTGCACTGAAGAGACATAAGTTGTCGAAATGCGCATATGCAGAATCAAAATTCACAGTAACTTCGGTATTTAGTTATTCTATACTAAGTAAGTTAATTGTTTCGTGAATGAATTTATTACGTAATTTTTAAATGCTGAGATATATAGAATCCACAACCGCTTCGAGTGAGAAACGACATTTCTACACTAGAGATAGTTAAATTTTCAAATTTTTAAACGCGAGGCTTGCCGAGCGTTTAAAATATTTAAAAATTTAACCATCGAGAGTGTAGAAATGTCGTTTCTCACGAGATACGGGTGTGGATTTTATTTCTCTAATGATTTCAAGGAGATTTTCGACAAAATTACGACTCCCCCTTTTCTAATTATCCGAAATGAATTTGTACTTTATAATTGAGCGTGACGTCATCAGACATGATCGCCTTTTTTACGACGTCACAATGGTAAAGTCGGAAAACGGCAAACATATTTGACGTCATAATTGAATTTCGTCCAACACTTGCCGAGAACAACATTCTCTCTAGAGAGGAGAACAGTATTTCTCCAACTGTTCAAGAAACGTGAAAACAGGACAGAAATTAGAGAAAAAAATATTTTAAAATCGTATTCACTAAATAACCAGTAAACGACAATGCCGAGAAAAACTTTCTGTAGGATTTCCAAAATAATTAGGGAAAATAACCAGAAATTGTTTTATTTATTTACCGTTTAAATCGAGTTTTATGTCTTGTACGCACTGCTTTAGAAATATCAGGAGGAAAACAAGTTAATCAATTCAAACCATTTGAGACTAATGGATGATGCACCCCTCATAAGGTATTGGTGTCTGTCAGACGTATATGATGCCCAAGCGAACATATCGACAGATGAATGGACAAACGAACAGACGAACAGACCGAAGGATGGACAAAAGATTGAATAATATCTTAACAAGAATTCTAATATGGGAACAATGGAAACCATGACGACGACACAACTGTCTTTACGCTGAAATTTACGACGTCATAATATGTTTTGTGCACATAACGTCAGTAAAATTAAAGTTATGTTGGTCGTTGTCTTGTACACTATAGGTATGCAACGATCATTAATTGTCATATTAGAATCGAAATAATTCATGTTCGCCGGTGGTTTGTAGTCGATTTACATATGGGTGTCCATTATTTACGCACATTTTACCCTCCGCTACGCTCTGGGTAAAATATTAAGGAAAATAATGGCCATCCATATGTAAATCTCCAACAAACCACGCCCATGAATTATTTCTTAAATATGTATGGGGAGTAAATGGATAGAACGTTGGTTTTCTCACAACAACGTATATGCAATTACTGATTGTCATTTTTCCGTTTAATGACTTGAGTATCCCATTTGACAAGCAGGTATTTACTTATCCACCATTATTCTTAAGAAAAAGTGTTTCATTAAAAGAGATGTTAACGTCAAGAACATTTCGGAAATTCATTCCCATCGGCAGCGTTGATAATGTATTAATAAAATTCAGGTAAAGAACTAATTTAAGCAATCTGTTTGAATGATATATACCATATGATTAATGAATGCAGGACTATTTCATTAAAAAAAATAATATGTGTTTGAGAACGTTAATACCTGCTTATAAACATCTTCTGAAAATGCTTTAAATGATATACTTTGTACATATAAGACAACCTCCTCCCGATAATTTTACTGTTTACTATCATTTGTTTTTATGTGTCCTTTTATTTTTGTTAATTCTTATTCTTCATTGATGCAGCATTGACAACAAACAATTAACTGAGTTTTTTAATCGCTGCAAATTTTGTTTATATAACCTTTGATAAATAACAATTATACCGAAGTCACTGTTAGTTTATTTTATGCATATGGGCATTTCGATAACTTATGTCTCATCAGTACAGATCAAACTAAAACATTTGGTAGTCCATTTACAGAAAAACATATAAAAGCTGATAAAGCTGATAAAGAACAAATAACCAAAAGAATATAATTCTAAAAGCAAAAAATGTTTCCTTTATATCATCATAAATTATATCTATTTCGGTCGTGTTTCCGCTTTGTGAAATTTATATTCCGATGCACAAATTCTTAATAAACCTAGGATAAATAGGTGAAATCTATCATCTATCATCTGAGAAATTGTTCAAATTATCCATTCAACTTTAAATGAAAATCTATACCGAAACCTCTTAAAGTCATATCAGATTGTTTGTAATCATTAGCATGATGGATATAAAGTAAAAAGGCATAACAACTATCTAAGTTAAGATATGCGTATGATACAACTAGTAGAAACATCACCGATATAATAACTTGAATGCAGGTGCGTTATAAATAAGCCATGGTTGAGAGAGATAGAATTTCAGAAGAGCAAATCATACATTTTTAAATACTTCACATTCTTTGAATTAAGGTTTATGACAATAATGAAAGCGTTGTTCCATTTGCTAATCTTACCATGTATTTAAAGAGATTTTTCCCATGTACATATACTATATGTCCCTTTAGTTGTTCATTATACATCGAAAATTGTTTTAAATGTAGCTTTTATTAAAAGTTTTGCCAAAAACAACGAGAAAAATTATCTATTAATATCAATACTTTTCATACTCTTTTCATACTCTCTATATCTGAAATTTAAAATAGCTATTCTAAATCATCTTAAAAGCTAAACGTGATGATTAAGAATGTGTTTGGAAATTACTAAATCCTATAAAGATAAATAAGATTCAATGAGAAGAATAGCCTTCTGTGGTTCCAAAATATATCTTCGTTATTTAAAAGTTTTCTTCAATAAAGGAGTCTTTATCCAAACGGTTTCAGTTTTTACGCATTTTACCCGTTTGGTAGCCTCTATTTGGATACACCATCTTACATAAAACTTCGATGCAAATGAAAATGTACTTAAACTACGCAATGGACTCCAAACTTGCCAGTTTGTTTCCATATTAAGGTTTGATCCAGAGAATACATCTTCTATGTTTTCACAATTAGGTTACAAACATTTAGAAAGTTGAGAAAGTAGTTATTAAATCTAAAGAAAAATTCAAACTTTCGTTGTTCTTTATCACTTCACTTCACATCAATTCACTTATTCAATATTATCATTCTTAAAAGATGTACAAATATCATATCTATAAATCCTGAACTGGTTTTGAAGGAACACAGAAAATGTAAAGGAGATAATTTGATTAAAGAATATCATATACATATATCTTATACAACAGATTCCTTCATTTCAGATGTACACAATAAATTTGATAATGAAAATGTAAACAATATAGCTGTTTTAAAAAAAATGTTAATAAAATTATGAATAAAATCTTTAATACAATTTCAACATAAGTCCAACATATATTCATTTTTTCTCCTAAAAATTCATTTAGTTTAAATTGACAATGGCAAAAACACTAATGACAATAAGTTTATAACATTGAGACACCTTATGTTTAGAGGAGACATAAGAAATATCAACATAATGATCTTATTCATAACTAGATAATGGAAAATCTACTGCCTATGGTTATTGAAAACAATTTCACCGTTCATAATAAATATTGATGAATAAATGTTTTACCTGTATAGTGGATTGGACAGGAACAAATAAATTTATCTTTTGATACGTTCTTGCAGAATCCATTATTAAGACAGCTCCCTTTTGTGCACTCTGTAAATGGTGTCTGTGGCGAAAATTTAGTTTTTTCTAGGTAAAAAGCATCTGAAACAGGATAGAATAATAATAATAATAAATTGTAATGTATTCAAACTTTTTAATTGGCAGTATGAATATGTTTTAAACGTATATTATAAAAAGAAGACGACGTGAGTAATATAATCAATATTATGCAAAGAATATCAGCAAGAAGCATAGCTAACCAGTATTTTGGGTTTGTTAATTCGCTAGCATTCAATGCGTAGACAAATATCATTATCGTATAAACAAGACCACAAATACTTCTTCATACTCACCTAGCAGTCATTTCATGTTAAGAAGTAACGGCAGTAGAATACCGAAGGAACAAGGGAAGCGATGACTACAAAAATCGAAGTCCAAAGACATGGCAAAAACGGTAACAGATAAAAACAAAGACAAAACAAGGACGTGAGACAGCTACAATGCACGGAAATAAAAAGATAACATTAAGAACTAAGGCACTCATAGGAAAAATGAAAGATATATATATATATGTGTGTGTGTGTGTGTGTGTGTGTGTGTGTGTGTGTGTGTGTGTCTTGTTGTCCTTTATTTGCGATATTCTAGAATTTGTCGCCAAATGGGCTGCATTTT
>MJUU01001529.1:30061-80761 GCA_002080025.1 Modiolus philippinarum
CTGTCGGATTACAGGTATGGACAGTGCAAGGATTAGAGTTATACACACTTGTGAAATTTTATGCTTGCATTTACATGTACATTTATGTACATGTACATAAAAAAAAACTTCCAAAATGATCAATTTCGTTATAAATGGGGCGAACGAGTAGCAAAATCGACGGCCAAAATGCATTAGATAATACTGGATTAACTGAGGTCTGATAACCTGACACTACTATTACAATGTTTTCGAATTTTTAGTTGCAATTGCCGATAGAAAATATTGCAAACTTTAACATTTAAAAGAAATATATTGCAGAATATTCGGGATTATGCATGTCTGTTTCATTTATACATTTCTTGCAAACTTGTTGTAAAAATACCAGGAAAAACAGAGTTTTGTAGTAAATGAATATTTCTTGCCATGTTTGACAAACCATGGAGACAAATATTTCGGTTAAAACAAAAGTAATTTTATTAAAAAATAAGGGTTATGGTAGAAAGTACATTATACAAAATCCCTACAAATACTTGGTAACGTAAGTGAGAACCGAGCCGTCAGTCTAAAACGAACAATCCAAGGACAATGGCAACGTCGGAAATACAAAGAAATAAAGACATCACACGAGCACGGCACAGAAAAGAAAATGAAGACACACATATATACAAAAATGAACAACATAGACCCAATATAAAACCATGGGTGAGATCATGTGCACCAAAACAGTAAGCCTCTCCTGCTTCTTATAAGACACCCGCCGTGTTGAACATGTCAACTCCGGTAATAATGTCAAATCTGGTAGAGGGAAAACAAACTTTAGTGGCAAAAAGAAAGATTTCTTGTCATCGTAAATCAAGGGAATGGAACAACACTTTTACTGTTGTTATTCCTTTTGATATCACCATTAGGCCTTAAGAATGAGCAAACGCCCATAATACGAAAAAAAATTGATCTTTGAGAATGTATGGACAGTATGTTCGTCCTTTGATTTTCGGAAATATACGTGTTCAGTAGACGCATAACGATAAGAGTAATTCACGATTGTGCAATAGACTGGAGACGATATTTTTATATTCTAGGGGCTGAGGGATAAATCAAATATAATACTGTTTGTCTTACTACTAAATCTGTAATATAAAAAACAACGATTTACCCCTCACCTGTTAAAAAACGAAATGGTTTCCTCACACGTAGTTCTAAAATTGGGAGTATTTGAAAAGGTAATAAATACTTAAATAATAATTCATTGGCTACCTTGTAAAACATATATATCAAATGTAGATAGAATGACAAGGCAAGACAATATCAAGTCCCGTACCAGTAGAACAATACATCGGCAAACGAATACCGAAGCAAGAACGAGGAAAAGGGGACTTCAAAAATCATAAATCCCAAATCACGACAATTCAAATCAAACACGAATTGAGACAGTATGACAAAGAAAAAACAAATAAACAAAAATGAACAAGAACGGCACATAACTAAAGCACTAGTAGTTAAACCCCTACAAAAACTGAGGTATCATCAGGTGCTCCAGAAGGGTAATCATGATCTGCCCCACGCGTTGCACCGTGAAAAATCCGGTTTTGTCACAGTCGGTGTTAGTCAGTCCGGTAATAAACTCTGGATATACCCAAAGGTATCTATTCTAATTTGTGAAATAGAAACATTGTAACGGTCTGTGAAATCGTGGTGACGTCCGTATTTAACTTTTGTAGTGACAATTGCAACAATGACTGAACATACCCTTGATGTATTAAGTTTTTGAGACAGTATTTTCGCTCTGTTGACAAAATCGGGTACAAACTACAGGCACGGCAGTAGCGAATGAGTTGTGAAATGTACACGCCATATGCCGGAGATGTGGGAACATTACTGCTCAAAAACGGGAAGTTCACTATTGGAAAGTCGAAAGAATTTCGCTTGTCGTAAAGTTATGTTTTCAGACGTCCAGAGATGTCAATGTAGATGTATAGGTCCAGGTATGATGCTGATGATAGTTTATCAGTGGTCCCTTTAATTTCGAGTTCATTTGGGTATATAAGATGGAGGTTATCCTTAAATTGAAGTTTATTCAATGAAAGAACATCATCTATTAAACGGAAGCTGAAATTAAAGGACTTGGCTACCTTGTTACAATAGTTAAAAACTTAAGAAAAACGCCGATAACTCGATCAAAAACAAATAAACTGAAATCTAACTTCAATTTGGTTTGTGCCCTATGGAGGTAGACGCATAATACTAATATTAGATCAATAACTGCAGTGGTTTAGACAAAAAGTACGGAAATCTGATATTTGGCTAAAATTTTTTCAGTCCAAGACGCATAACTAAGCTAAAAATCACAAGGCCGGGACCATCTCAAACTTGTTTCACTGGAGTTCACACTGTGATTGCCTTTGTGTTGAATGTTGTGATTTCTATTTCTGTGCTTTGTATCTGTCTAACGTCATTGTTTTCTGTGACTTACGTCATTGTTTTCTGTCTTTGGACTTCGATTTCTGTAAATTCCACTCCTTTGTTCCTTCGGTATTTTACTGCATTTTGTTTTATTATTACACCATGAACACTTTTATCTTGTAAATTTATATTCTAGAGATGAGAAATGCCCATGGAAGTGTATTCAGCAACACGAAAGCAACACGTCAACATCGTCTATCAGTCCGAGGTAATTTTAATATATTGTTAGATTTGCCACAAGTCTCTCTGTAAGTTATAGTCCCTTTAAAAATATTTGCTATGAAAATGTATAGAATACTGTCAAACACCTGTTTAGACGCAGCTGGATAGTAAACAGGTGTTTGATAGTATTCCATACATTTTCATAGCAAATATTTTTTTAAAGGGACTATAGCTTACAGAGAGACATGTGGCAAGTCTAATATATTGTAGATATAATAATTAAAATAATTCAAATTCAAATTCAAAATTCAATAATTAAAATAAAATAAAAAAAATTAATATTTCGTAGATTTTATGTTTTTTTAGGATACAGCACTAAAAAAAGAAGACAATACGTAATAGATAAATTATTCGTTGTTACAAAAGTTTTTTTTTTCGATAATCAACCACAATGAGATTCATGTCATTGTAGAAATTTGATTTTTCTGAACTGTTACATAAAAATCATGAGAACAATGTAATATATTTTTAAGTTATCAGGTCATATTTACATACCCAGTGAGATATGGCCAAATCAGCCTGTCTGTTTCGATATGGCCATATCAACCTAGGTATTGTGATACTAGCTATATCGGAAGTATGCAATAAACAGATTAAAGCATAACCCTTTAAAAATAAGCCGGTTATCATCCCCCGTCCCATATCAGCTACTCGATAAACGTTTAAGGCTGATATGAGAGTTTCGGGATGATACCGGGCATTATTCCTTCATTATTATCTGTTGGCATTAATGTCTTTGTACAAGACTTTGAATGTAAAAAATGTTTAATTTCAAGCTGACTGCTATGTGTTGGGTAAGAGTCAAGAGTATAATGGAGTAAAATCTACAACTATTAGTGGAAGAACATGTCAAAATTGGAACACAGACTACCCACACATACGGGAGACAAAAGCTATTCCAAGGACTGAACGAGACAGAAAAAGTAACTACTGCCGAGATGCTGCCGGAAAAAAAGACGCACTCTGGTGTTACACAACTGACCCGAACGTTCGTTGGGAGTTTTGTTCTGTTCCTGTTTGTAAGTTGTTTGACGCATTTCTCACTTTACAGATTGTTTTTAACAAGGGATATCCTTTTTGTATTGCTGTGGTCTGATTTGTTTCCGTTTAGTCGCTTTATGCTTCTTTACAATGCTTATGTTTATTTTTATATGGAATAACTATATAAATATTTTACGTGATATTTTCTATTTGATATCTGAAAATCAGCAATGCACAGTTTCGCAGTGGAGCAATTTGTCACACATCTATTTATATAATAATGTTGTGTTTTACATTTACTATGCGAAAATAGAAGCCACGGGGATTGACTATAGTGCACTGCCCGAAGGGTACTATTTTCCATAGTCAATGTAAAAACACAACTTTAATATTATCATTATACTGACTGTGTGTTGACTATTTTTAAAAATGTACATTTCCAAATAGTTTTTTATGTTCAAAATGTTTCACAGTATGCAAAGTAAAACAAAAACAAAAAAACTACTGCATACAAAAAGGTTGATATTGAACAAAAATATTTAATTGCTGAACTAAACTGCATATGTGTTTACATGTAAATATGTATATCTTACGAAAGGATATGGGGTAAATGAACATGAGACCATAACACATATGTTAACCCCAACTGCAATAATTTTAATGAGCTGTATGGCCATTTCGGAAATTAATTCCTCATAAACATTCTACATATTCACTTTTTCTTTAGAAAGCAACAATAACCTTGCATAAATTATTTCTCAGTTGATTGATTGATTAGTTAGAGTTTAACGTTCAGTGAGCGATATTTCAGCTATATCAGGACGGGAACAAGTTAATCAATTCAAAAAAATTGTAAGTAAAAGAAGAAAGAAATAAAGGAGGAAGTGACAACCGGGGCAACGACTTTTGATTGCCACTGGAAAAGGGAACAAATGGGAAGGGGCAGAATATTTAACGTTCTATACGACACCCAATGTGTCTGCTCTCTTTAGAGAAATACAGAAGGGGTCTTTATACTGCATGGAGCGTAGCAAATTATTTCTTAAGTATATCAACCAGATTGAACGGGTACTTTACTAGTAATTAAAACGGTTATCATTAGGTGTATGAGGTTTTGAATTTATATATGATGATTCTAGTTTCCCAATTTAATGAGACCTAGATATCAATATACTACGCTTTGCTGTACTTAAATTTAGTAACATAATGATAGTCCGATTTACCACAACAGACAGAAACTTTAAATTGTTCTAACACTGCAACACCCCGAAATATCTGAAACCAAAACAATAAAAGCACGAATTAGCCTGCAGTTTTCAGCAACGTTTTATCCAAGTTTGCATAACTCTCAGTAACTTCGGTATTTAGTTATCTGTCATAAAAAAACGGTAAAAACATGAGGCGTTAATAATAAAGTCTTTCAAAACTGATAAAGTGTTTGAATTATTTGGCTCGAAATGAATGAATTAGTACTATGCCACGGCAGAGTGACTTCTATAAATATGATCAAAAACACATGGTGACGTCAATTATTTTGTTGAAAAGTGTGCGTCTACGCAATTCACAACAAAAATAATTGCTCTATAGTTATCGAATGTCCATTGCTCATATAATCAAATTATTAACAGCCTGAACCTCAATCTGATGATTTCTCAGACGATATGTCAGGACGTGTATATTTTCAGGTGACTGCTTCAAATATGGTAAAAGTCATGAATATAATGGAGTTCGATCAACAACTATAAGTGGTAGGACATGCCAAAATTGGAACACAGACTATCTACACAAACGTAATAGAACGTTAATTCCAAACAATGATAAAGACAAGCAAAGTAACAACTGCAGAGATACCTCACACGACGGCGTTCCTTGGTGTTACACAACTGATCCGAATGTTCGCTGGGAGTTCTGTCCTGTTTCTATTTGTTAGCTTTGCTATTAAGGTGATATAGATGCAAAAAAATCAATTTTAGTTCAAGTCATATTTTCTTCCTCAATAAGGGAAGAACCATTTGATTTTTATGAGGGGGTATGGTCAAATTTAAAAGACAGGATTGTACCCTATTGTGAAAAAATACAACATTTCAATATCAGTAAAAAAGGCAGGGTGCAATATATTAAAAAATCAGGATAATTTATTAAGAAAAACAGGACAGTTTTTGAAAATAATAATCAATATAAGATCTCGTATGGAGTGAAATAGGTTTGAAACTTGGATATTGTAATTATGTTATTTATATGTTTTTTGTTTATTTTACAATGTAATTATACAAGATTTCAGCATTTTTTATTACTTACTTTTTTATATATATATTATATAAATAGTATAATTAGTATAAATAGTATGTATTTGAAATATAAAACTAAAAACATAATTATAACATTTCATGTGTATTTTCCATTCCTTTCATCACTTTAATTCATTAGCATGAGCATTTATTTTTGTTTTCTGTCGTAATGAAAAATTTGTTCTTGGTGTAAATGGTAATTGTATGTGTTGCTCCTCCATATCATTGTGTCATATTACAAGTAAATATTTTAGTATGACACAATGAGGCTTCAAAATATTCGGGTTCATACATTGTAGCAAGTCAAAGCGGACAAATATAGTTTATTTATCAATATTAGCATTTGATGAAAAAAAAAAAAGAGAAAGTGTTCAAGACATTATTTCGTATAGCTGTAACTCTTCGTATGTTAGTAACCAGTACAACAACTCTCTCATATTTTTATTTAGTCTTGTAGATATACAAAGAAAGACAACTCTAAATTACTAACAATTATCAAAAATTAATATATTAGTATCAATAACCTTGTGTTGTCTTTGTCTTCCTAATGTAATAAAAATATCAATAATGTATTTTCAATGTATACTTTGTCTCTTTGACGCATTCCGCGTTTCCCTTCTTTTTTTTCTATTTGAAAAGTAAGGTTATTACTGATACATTGGTTTCTTTTTTACAAATATTGATCTCAAGTGTAGATGTATTCTTGCACATTTAAAAAGCCCTTCAATTTAAGATGGAACAATTACCGCTGCTTTTATACAAATAAACAAACAAATGTCCCACTAACCCGTCATCTTAGATCAACTTGCCATTCATATGATGCAATAAAATTCCAAATTATTGAGGTTAATCAATCATGCAACGACAGAGAAAGACAAACATGAGAACGGTTCAGGATACATCAACTCGAAACTCTTGAGCCTCATGGAATAAATGAACGAGATGCGAAAATTCTTGGACAGTAGGATAATACTGTAGTTTAAGAAACAAGTTTACTTTCTTTTAAACCGATTCCATATTTATTTAATATTCTGTCAAAATTGTCTCTATTTTACCGAAGAAGATTAAATTTCATGCCCAATGTTCAACTTTCGGTACCAATCTTTTTTTATGCATTATAATTTTTAACTTCGAAATTCCGATAATCCAGTGTTTATCTTCTTATTTCATGTTTTTAGCATTTCGTTACAGTTTTTAAAAATGTACTTAGCGGTAAACGTTTTTAGCTCATCTGACCCAAAGGGTCAGTGTGAGCTATTGCCATTACTTGACGTCCGTCGTCCGTCCGTTAACTTTTCACATTTTCATCTTCTACTCTGAAATCACTGAAGCAAATTCAACCACACTTTACAGGGATGATGTACTAAAGGGTCTTAACAAAGATTGCTCATTTCGTTCCAATCCGACAAAAAACATGGCCGCCAACGCGGAACTTAGGCTTAACATTGGACCCTTCGGGAAATATCACATTTTCATCTTCTTCTTTTCTGCAAGCACTGAAGCAAATTCAATCAAACTTTACAAGAATAATGTATGGAAGGTTTTATGTAAAGGTTGCTCATTTCGTTCCAATCAAACAAAAACAAGTCAGCAAGCAAGGAACATAGATTAATATAGGACTCTATGGGAATTCAATAATTTTTGTTAACAACTGTGAAATTATTGAAGCAAATTCAACCAAACTGAATTGACATGATGTATGAAAGTTCCTGTACAAAGGTTGCTCATTTTGGTCGGACTTTACAAAAAATTGCTGCCAGCATGGAACACAACATTGGACCCTAATGGAAAATAACATTAGATTATCTCTTAAACCCCTAAAGCCAATTCTACCTAACTATAGCTTAACATTAGACCCTACAGGGAAAAAAAACGATCATTTTGATCATCAGTATAGAAGTGGCCTATATAGAAAGCATTTTGTCAGGTGAGCGATTCAGCTCAGTTGCTGAGACCCTAGTTCTTCATTCTTCGTATCAGTATACCACCCGTTACATTCACTATATTGGTCTCTTCTATCAGTATGACACACTTGTATAGCCAGATCACATTTATAATCTCCATTCCCCCTATCAAAATACCAGTTTTATTTCCCGATCAAGTTAATAATCTAGGTCCCTCCTATCAGTATACCACAGTTTTCCTATCAGCACAGCACTGTTGCATTTTTTCAAATTAAGGTAGTCATTTTTTAATTTAAATTCGATTTTAAACTATTTTCGAAATATATATATATATATATATATTGAAAACGTTTGTAATAATCCACACAAGAATAGAATATATTAAAAACAATCCATTAGAAATGCATCACAAATATTATTTTGAAAACAAAAACATTTCACATATAACTAAACAAAAGTCACATTTTCTTCTCCAACCGGTTTCACTGCTACATACAGATAATCATGGAATGAGAATGTTAACGTTGCTAATGGTACAATAGTACAACGTCATATACAATTAAAACGAAAGTAACGTTCGGGTAACTTCGGAAATAAATATAGAACGTCGGATATTTACGACGTTACTGAATTAACGTTCGGGATCAATCGGAATATCAACGATTTAGTTTCGGATTATATTTCTTAATAAACATCGACTCTTTATTGATGCGTTCTTGTTCTGTTGTTCCTTCTGTAAACTGATATATTTGTTCTGTTGTTCCTTCTGTAAACTGATATATTTGTTCTGTTGCAGTTTACAGAAGGAACAACAGAACAAGAACGTATCAATAAAGAGTCGATGTTTATTAAGAAATATAATCCGAAACTAAATCGTTGATATTCCGATTGATCCCGAACGTTAATTCAGTAACGTCGTTAATATCCGACGTTCTATATTTATTTCCGAAGTTACCCGAACGTTACTTTCGTTTTAATTGTATATGACGTTGTACTATTGTACCATTAGCAACGTTAAAATTCTCATTCCATGATTATCTGTAGGTCTCAGTCTTGTAAATGTTTTGTAGTGCTATTCTTTGTTAAATTGCACATTTTTGAAAAATTCTAAAAAATAAACTATGGCTTCAAATCAATTTCCATTAAGAAACCATGCATTATGTTGCATTTAAGATTCAAATCATCCGAAAAAAAGTATACCTTGCCACGAAGATTGGAAAGCTATTGAGCTTTGAAGTGGAGGGGTGCAACTTTCACTTTCAGTTTTGAACTTTCCCGCAAATTCACCACACATTCTAAATTGAGGATTACATCTCCTACCTCATGCTGAATTTTTGAAAATACTGCAAATTTTTAAAGCATGATGATGTTCTTTTTAAAAGAAAAGCCTTTTTATTTCATTCAAATTTAGGTTGAGACAGGAAGAAAAAATAAGAATTAGTTTATTTTTATTTCCCACCATATTTTGACATGCACCGGAAATCTGGATTCCATTTACAAGACTGGTACCTGTATGTAGCAGTGAAACCGATTGGAGAAGAAAATGACTTTTGTTTAGTTATATGTGAAATGTTTTTGTTTTCAAAATAATATTTGTGATGCATTTCTAATGGATTGTTTTTAATATATATATATATATATATATATATATATATANCATGGCCGATACAGCTTGGAGATATGATCTGTATTTTTCGGATAAACGGTGCAGTTGACAATAAACTTTAAGACTGCATAAGCAAATCCATTTTATGATGATTAGATATAATAGAAATTTTAATATGACGACCTTCAGTCGCTTTTCATCAAAACCCGTGGTAAAAATAAAAGATACTAATGGGTAACGTCATAAAAAAATAACGATATTTTATATCACGTCATAAATCGTTCTACATCAGTTTTTGCAACGTCATAAACCAATTAAAGACGTACATTTGTTCTGGGAGGTATTTTTTCCCATCTGAATCTTGTGAGTGTCCTATGTGAATCGGAATAATTAACATTAGCCTTACAATGGTCTTGCACTGTATGGAAAAATTTTACCCCTCGCTGGTCGTTCGGGGAAAAATATTCACCATAATGTGCCAGCTCATGGTAAAAATAATATTAATATATGGCTACTATTAATTATGTCTCACATAAAAACATGACTAATATTTATTGGTTGGAAATACATGTGAAATTCCTAATTCATTTGAAAGTACAATGACATGTTAATGCTTGCAAAATAATGCATTCTTCTTTTTTAATCTGTTGTGCCATATACATGTGAATGTGTATTGCACTGGCTATGTTTGGTTGTAATTTTGTGCAAAATTGGCAATGGTTATTTAATATTTTACGAAAGGATATGGAGTAAATGAACATGAGACCATAACACATATGTTAACTCCAACTGCAATAGTTTTAATGAGCTGTATGGCCATTTTGGAAATTAATTCCTCATCAGCAGCACTAGAACCCAAACAAAGGAAATCCATTTTATACTGCATTAAACTAAACAAAATCCGAATAATCAGTAATATCAAATATAGTTAAGGACAAAACTAAGATGGATGGTGTTAATCCTTAGGTTTTAGAATTTACATAAATTTAGATAAAAGTAATTGAACAAAGTGTACACGTGAGATATAATCTCATGTACAAGTACACCATATCTAAGAAAAATAGAGAGCATAAATCTCTACAACAGGGAATTTGTTTTTCCAAATCCACACTGCAATAAAAGACAAACTCCTGTATTAAATATTTAACGAAAGGATAGGGAGTAAATGAACATGAGACCATAACACATATGTTAACTCCAACTGCAATAATTTTAATGAACTGTATGGCCATTTCGGAAATTAATTCCTCATCAGCAGTACTAGAACCCAAACAAAGGAAATCCATTTTAAAATGCATTAAACTAAATAAAACCCTAATAATCAGTAATATCAAATATAGCTAAGGACAAAACTAAAAATTAAAACTGTAAAGTAAGTGAGAACCGAACCGTCAGTTCAAGAACGAACAATCCATGGACAAAGACAACATCGAAAACACTTAGTAACAAGGACACCGCTTGAGTACGGGACAAAAAAGAAAAATGAAGACACACATACAGATGAACAACGCGGACCCAATAAAAACCATGGGTGAGATCAGGTGTACCGGTAGAGTAAGCATCTCCTGCTTCTTACAAGACACCCACCGTGTTGAACATGTCAACTCCGGTAGTAAAGTCAAATCCGATAGAGTAAAAACAAACTTTAGTTGTAGAGGAAAAGATCTGTTGTCATCTGGGAAACAGATATCCCGTAACGATCGACAAGATCGTGATGTCGGCCATAAAACTTCTGTAGTGATGACCTAAAGTTTTTGGTAACGTACCCTTGCTTAAGTAGTCTATTTGTACGCAACTGGGCTCTATCAAGGAAGTCGCTGTATCGACCACAAGCCCTTGAATAGCGAATGAGTTATGAGATGTAAACTCCATATGCTGGTGCTTTTGGAATGTTGCCACAAAGAAAAGGGAAGTTTACTATTGGAAAAGTGAAGTCATCGCGTTTGTCATACAACCTAGTTTGTAATGTACCTCTGTTGGTTCAAGGTAACTAATTATTCTAAAAATAGATCAGTGGGGCACGAAACTATTCCTATAAAAAAAGTTCCTCAAGTTTGGGCATGTCCCATAGATTTCCCTTAGAATATACAGAAATTCTGCTTTTTTGTTTTACAATATTGATATAATTCAGAACATAAAACCAAAAAAAGATACTAGTTCAAGATATTTTGTGGTAGAGTATTGATACAGTATAGTCATTGGAGATCAAAGGGAGATAATTACAGAAAATCCATGTCAAATTTGGTGATGCTCAAAAGGGGCCATTTTCTGAAAAATCTAACCTGACATAGTACCCCGAAAATTAAACCAGTAATGTATGGCGACACCCTCTACATGAAATCAGTTGTCATTAGTGGCAACGAAACATATGGAAATGGCAATATGACGTCAAGTTTAGGGTATTTTGGTTGAAATTCTACATGAAAATAATTAGTTACCCGGAACCGTTGTCAATTTCAAGATGAAGGTCAAAGAACGAGGCCGATGTGGAAGTATCTGTAGTATCCTTAATCTAAAGCTCTTTTGAAAGCCGATTATATTTGAAATCTTGCAATATCTAAATCTTTGTAAATTTTGTTGAAACTAAGGAGTATCTCCCTCATGCAAAGCTCTGTCCTTAGCTGATTTTGGCTTTGAATTTAGGTCATATTAGTTATTTGTTCTCTATCATTTTTTGAACATTTTTGAGTTGATGGTCTTCCAAAAGTTTAGATTTTATCTGCACTGAAGAGACATATGTTGTCGAAATGCGCATATGCAGAAAATAAATTCACAGTAACTTCGGTATTTAGTTATTTGGATAAATGAGATGAAGAAAATCACCAAAGCGAGGGTTGTTTAGTGATAAAATATCATCGATATAACGGAAGCTGAAATTAATAAATAACTAAATACCGAAGTTACTGTGAATTTTATTTCTGCATATGCGCATTTCGACAACTTATGTCTCTTCAGTGCAGATAAAATCTAAACGTTTGGAAGACCATAAAAGGACTGGGCCAGTTTTTTGTCTTTACTTTGAAGAAGTCCTTCAAGGAATTCTGCCTCATAAGAGTGGAGAAAATTAAATTAAGGTAAGACAAAACTAAAAATTAAAACTGTAAATTAAGGTAAGACCTATAGGATGCCCACTTTTTCTTGCCGAAAGTTTTGCCAGTTAATGAATTTGATATAAATGTTTGGCGTGAGAATTACTTTGATATATTCTATAGAGCAGGATTGGTTACTACTTTGTCTCCGATGAGAAATTAAATAACAAAATAACCATGTCACTGTTAATTTACAATGTAGATGCTGCTTATGCGCATTTCGACAACTTATGTCATTTTAGTGCACATTAAATCAAAACATCTGGAAACCTATACATAACATTAAACATATTTTATTTGCAACATTTATTTGTCAACATTAAATACGTCCTCTCCCTTACAAATATATATATAAACAAAGTACTTTGCAATCAAAATGACGACTTTCAAAAACTAAGCTAAAACGAGCATATTATCTCAGTTAAGATGGAACAAAACTTTTTCAGAACATAAATACAAGGTGGGGGACTGGTGTTGATGTTATCAAAGCACAGAAGAAATGAAACTGTGATTTCGGCTAACTAAGCGCATTACTAAATCGATGACTACCTGTAATAAAAGAATGTACACTTTTAAATATTTCAGTATTTTGTAAATCAGTAAGATTTGTGTCACGAGCTTAAAGCAATTCGACAGTTATAGGATATATATGTAGCCTTTTAAATAAATCAACACGACATTGTTCTTAAAATGGACATTCCATAAAAAAATGGATGGCATCTTCAACAGGATGGCCACATAAACATGCTGGACTTGATTTTATATTTACACGATACAGATTCGCATTAAGGGAACTACATATATGCCTTAATTTAGTATGAATGATATTTATTTTCCAAACACCAAAAGTAAAATACAGTTGTGGTTTGTTTGTGTGTACCTTCATTCGCTGTTTAAATATATTGATATTTCTACAGTTCCTAGTATTCACAGGAAGACAGTTCCAGACATTTGTTGTAGAGGGGAAATTAGATCGTTTTGTTATTTCTAATCTACAGAAGGGCGTAACATAATTACTATTATTGCTTAAATTGTAGTTTGCGCTTTCACCCACTAAGGAGGGGGGGGGGGNGGCATTAGTTCACAAAGGTAATCAGGGGCATGTTTATTATGAATTTGATAAAATAAGTTAAGACACCTTGATCTTCTTCTATCAATTAATTTTTCCCACCCTGTTTCGTAATAGATAGATCACTACTAGCATAGAGGGGCAGACCTGTAACAATACGCCCAGCTTCTAATAGTAATTTGCCCAATTAAGCAGAGTCTTGTTGGCAACAGCCAGACCAAAATTCACATGCATATTCCATTGATGGTCAGATAAAGGTTAAATAAATTCGAGAAAGATAATTCATATTCAGAGTAAATTTAAGTTTTTTCAATATGTTTAGTTTTCTGCTTACCGGTTCTATAATGTTTCCAATGTGGGTATGGAATTTTCCATTACAGTCAAACGTTATGCCTAGATGTTTATGACAAGGGACAACTTCGACCAATTCATCTTTGAATTTAATTTCAATATCATTGGGAGATATTTGAGGTTATTTGAGAAAATCATTGCTTTTGTCTTTTGGGGATTAAAATTTACCAACCATCTTTCAGACCAATCAGAAATTGTTTCAAAATAGTTGTTCATAACATCTTCTGTAGTATATGGACTGCGACTGGCATATGAAAGCGAGGTGTCATCAGCAAAAAGTCTTGCTAAACTAATAAGAGTATCAGCTATGTCATTTACACATAATAAGAAAAGCACTGGACCTAGAACTGACCCTAAGGGAACATCAGCATTTATACTCTTATACTCTGTAAGGGAGAATGAAGATTATTAATATATACACTTTGTTTTCTATTCGAAATATAACTTTCGAACCATTTAGAAAGTTTTCCACTTATACCATAAGCTTTCAATTTAATTAGGAGACCTGTATGCCAGACTCTATCAAATGATTTTGAGATATCACATAGTAGAAGAGACGTGAAAAACTGTTCATCCAGGGACATACATATTCTATAATAAATTTCTATCAGCTGGTGAACAGTAGAAAGGCCAGGAATGAAGCCTGACTAGTATTAGTATAACAATTTGTTTGAATGTAGAAAATTGAAAACTTCTTTAAAAACGATTCTTTCCAAAACTTTGCCAACAGTTGACAAAAGCGAGATGAGTTTGTAGTTTAGATGTTCGATGAACCACTTTTTTTTTGAAAATGGGCATCACTGATGCTATTTTCCATTGAGATGGAAATTCAGATATTTTTCAAGGAGATATTGAACAAGATTGATAGTGGTATACATACAGGATCGCTTGTGTTTTTCAAAATATGATGACTAATTTCATCAAGCCTGATGCTTTACCCAGTTTCAATATCACGGTGTGGAATGGAAACGGACTCTTCGGGCTTTTTCTCTACGTTGCCAGACTAATCGGGTTCAGCAACGGACTTTTTGTGGTTAATAACGAAAACACGGAGGTTAGTGTGTCATTTTCTTTTAAAATATATATGTTATCTAATTCATTTCTCGAAATGTTTTACGTTACGGAATTCAGCACTGATTTTAATACATAAATCGGCATATATGATCACTTAAGCATTTTTCTGCCTCTTAAAATCTAAAGGGTAACATTCCAATGAAAATGCGAGGACTTTTACAAGCTGTTTTCATAAATAAAAGAATATATTAGGGATATAAAGTAAATATAAAGGCGACTTTACAAACGGAGAATATTTCTTTTGTTAAATACTGCTGCTTGTAAATTAATACTGATTATAATGAGTTTTTAAAATTTTTCGATGCACAGGATTTGTATGTTCGCGGCACCGGACTGACCGCGCTAATTATAACTGAAAAGGACGGCTGTCCACTATCTACATTTGTATGAGGGCATGTTTTCAAATATTAAAAGGTTTTTAACATGGATTGGGTAAATGGATATGAAGATGAGGTTTGACTTTCATGTCATGTTTGAGAATATCTTGTCTCAGTAGGTGTTTATGATGACCGGAATTGTCTAAAACACTCAAATTTGCCTCAAAAACTGGAAAATTACTTTCTTTCTGCATATCATTTATTTATTTTTTTTTGCATAATATCTTCAAAATAAAGATTCATTTGTCATGTAATCGAAAAACTATATCAAATTCTAGAAACTGGAATTCTATTCACCCATTTGCAAACTTGATTCTCACTTCCTTATACGGATTTGCGTGTATTGAAGTAAATCTATTTCAATCTATCACAAACTTGTATGTTTTTACATTGGCGGATGCAAGGGCAGGGAGTCCCGGGAGTTGGAACACCCCCTTTTTGAACAATCATTCGTTTTTAATCAATATCCTGGTGTTTAAATACGAAATATCCCCGAAATTTCCTTTAACTTTCTTATTTCTTATTTGAACCTATCCGTTTTCAAATTGCCTATACATGTATATCCGTGCCTGCTTTAAGCGTGACTCTAAAGTTTGTCTCAAACATTTAAAAGCATACTCTACTTATAGCTAAGACACGCTGAATCGATATCACATATATATTTTAAGACATTTATAAATTCTGTGAGAATCCTACTTTTCAATGATAAATCAGTTGAAATTCCGGTATACCGAAAATTCCCATCTGTACATGTATCGGAGTAAAATGGACAAATGAACAAGTAAATTCTACTTGAAAGGTCTTCTGCATGTCAGATATATTGAATTATATAACCAAATTCACTTTAAACAAATTAAATACATTGTAGCATTAATAGTTTAACTATTTAGAAATTAGCCTTAATTTTAGAGGGAGCGGTTCCAATTACGACATTTTGTGAATAAGATAAAAAGAATAACTTCTTTGATCTTTGACACAATTTTTGCGAAAAAGTAAAATAAAGCATTATTACACAGATAACTGAAAGTTACATTCAGTTTTTTCACGATCAAAACATTGGAAGATCGAAATAGTGAACCTGATTGATTGATTGATTAGTTAGAGTTTAACGTCCAGTGAGTAGTGTTTCAGCTATATCATCAGGACGAGAACAAGTTAATCAATTCAAAAAAAGATTAAGTAAGAGAAGAAAGAAACAAAGGTGGAGGACAACGAGTTTTGATTACCACTATAAAAGGGGAGAAATGGGTAGGGGCAGGAATTTTAGTCTTCTATACGAGTCCCATAGTGAACCTGTAATTACCAGAAACATTACAAACTATGGACTTGAATAGTGTAATTTTTCAACATTGTAAAATGACGAACGTTATTTATCTTAAAGGCAATTTCACTTTTTTTCGCAAGTGGGGAGGTGGGGTATATTTTGTTTCTTTTTTTTTTTGAATAACTAAAGTCATATATAACTAAATACCGAAGTTACTGTGAATTTAATTTCTGCATATGCGCATTTCGACAACTTATGTCTCTTCAGTGCAGATAAAATCTAAGCGTTTTGAAGACTATAAACTCAAAGATGTTTAAAAACTGATAGAGAACAAATAGCCAATTTGATCTAAATGTAAATCCTAAATCCTAAATGATACAAAATTATATCCCTCTAAGGGTTTTTGTTAAGCTTTTATTTGATACCAATGTTTTGTATATTTCTATCATTTATACAGTAAATAAATTCGTATATTTGTTTATTTCTATCATTTATGCAGAAAATGAATTCACAGTAACATCGATTTTTAGTTATTTATAGAAAATTAAAGAGCTGAAAATGAAACGGAAATAACAGAAATCGAGGTGGTTTACTATAAAAGTTGTTCTATTCTGTCTTTGCGTGCAAGTTATCCTTCTCCGTTATGGCTTTTTTAGTTAGCGTTTTTATGACAATTATGTGCTGCAGGCTGATGGGCAAAATAATTTCGGCACTCAGCCTTGCAACATACGATATAGATCTACTTTTCAAAACAGCAGATAAAACTATCAAAGTTATGATAAATAAAAAGGAAAATTCGAACAAACTTTATTTGATACAGTGTCAACCTATAAAGCAAAGCTCATGCGTCCGTACAGGAACATCGGGAGGCTAAGGTTTTGTGTAAAATGCCTTTCAATACTAACTGCATGTTCTGTTTTTTTTCAATTATATCTGTTGTACAACCGTGGTTTATTTTTCCATATTTTAGTACTAATTAAAGACGTTAATTATTGAAAATACATATTATGGTAGTACAGAGAAAAATGCAATTATAAACAGATTAAGGTAGCGACATTAGACGTGAATGAGACATAGTATACGTGTGTATGTCTTGCAGACGTAACAATATTATTGACATTTTTTTTCTTTTAGGTCTATTTATCCATAACTTTTTCTCTTTCCTCATTTTAAAATGTACAAAAATGCACGTTAGTCCGTTTCAAGTGGTGCCAAATTAGTCCGGTGCCGTAAAATTTCATAATATCCCGTAAACACGTAAAGTCCGATGCCAATGGTTTACAATAAAACCAAGTTTTCTAATAAACCAACAAGTTCATAAACTTACAAATATGCTGCTGACATTTTAATTTCGTACTAAACACTGTGCCAGGCAGCAGATAGTGCAAATAAGGAAAATGAGACTGTATTTGGACAAATAAGTCGCGATTATCAATTATCTCTTTCCGTCTGTGCATTGCTGTCGGAACTTTTAAAGAAACTGGACGGTAAGGGATGTTTATAAATGGATAAACAAAGAAAATAAACATTCAGATATTCCGTGAGTATAGTTTTTATGATACTTAAGACCTCTTTTCTGCTTTTGTGTACATGTTTTGACAACATGTATGGTTTTCGTAGCCCGATTAGTCCGCTTCTGAACCCTATTAGTCAGGCAACGCAGAAAAAAGCCCGAAAAGTCCTTTACCATTCCACACCGTGAATATTTGTAAAATATCACGAACTTGACATGCTGCAAAATGAAATATGTCTATTGAATTTTCTATTCTTGGGGGAATCTTGGAATTTCAACATTACTACTATCTAAATTGGATATAGAACAGAAATAGCCATTTAAAAGACATGCTTTGTTATAGTCATCAATAACCGGAGCTCCATTTCCGTTTTTAAGTTAGGTGATACTTGAATTCGACCCATTTGACTTGACAAGTTTTTTATAAGAGACCAATATGATTTTGAAGAATTTGAAATTGTTAATATTCAAATAGAACTGCTCTTTATTAAACTTTTTAATATTATTTACGTGATTTCTGTTTTTTATTTCCCTTCGTATTTCGGAGTTGAACCAAATTTGATCATTAGATCTGCATTAATTTCTTTTTGAGGAATACATTCCCTTACAAATTCTAAAACTTTTTTCATGAAGTTTTGGAAATTATCATCTATGCTAGAATAGAAAGTATGGAATCCCAATTAAAAGAAGCTATACATTCATTGCATTTTTCAAACTCTGCATGTTTATTGTCCCATATCTTACGTTTGTATGTATTTTTTTATTAACCTGGAGCTTTAAGATAAATTAGTGTAGCTTCATGATCACTATATTTTCTATCAATTTGTATGACATGTGAATCAAAGAAATCGCAATTTTCAGATACAATAATAGGATTTAATAAAGACCGTCTTGTATAACATGCCCTGGTTGGTTCAATTATGACATTTCTCAAATTATTTAATCTCATATTGTCAAAAATAATATGTGAATGCTCACTAAGATATCAAAATTTACATCTCTAGTTATCAGTACATAAGCGGAATACAAGAGGGCATTTTCAATAGAGTGGTTTTCCCAAAAAGGATGATTATCAGCAGATTGACGATATAAAGCAAAAGTAGTAGTTTGTAGCTAGGGAAAACTATTTCTAGCCATATAACCTATTACCTCGCCGTCAAATTCTAAATCCCTACGACGTTCTACATGGGTAGAGTTACTTGTATATATAATAACACCACCTCTTGAATTGTTTCTATCCAATCTAAAAGGTTCTTTACAATATCCTTCGATATAGATGTCGTCGTTGTCGACATCGTAATCCAAATTGGTTTCAGTTAAGCATATTACATCTGCTTTATTAATATATCTATTTCATTTCGCAAACCTGTATATTCAAATGAAAAATTGAAAGTTCACCAGTGATTGTAGGACCTGGATTTAGTTCTGTGTCATTGCTAGGTAAAATCAATATCAAAATAACAAACATTGAAACGGGGTTAGCCAAATATATTTTGAAATAAAGTGAGTAACTGACATATAAAACATAATTTCTCCGAAAAAATAATTTTCAAAATTCACAAAAAACACCCATCGACCGTTCCATTTAAGGAAAATCTTTTCACGTATTAGCGAATGTGTAACAAAGTAAAAATGACCTATTGATATACGATAAGTTTGTAAATCGCTACCCTTTGTCCATTATACAATCACAAATGGACAAAACAGATAGGTCATTCATACAATATAACATCTCCAGTCAAAGCTAGCTACAGTATTTGTCTCAAGGTTAACAATAACAAAAAGATGAATAAACATAAAAAGGGAAAACAAATATACAAAGCAGATAAAACAATACACCAAAACATGTGTAAAAGCTGATAGAGAACAAATTACCAATAGAATCTAAATAGTAAAGCCAAAATGAGGTAAGGACAGAGCTATGCAAGAGGGAAAAACTCCTTAGTTTTGAACAAAATTTTGTTGAATATAGATATTGCAAGTTAATGAATAAAACCGGTTCCTTGGTTAGCACCGAAATATTGGCTATTGGGTTGGTGAATACACTCAGAGACTAACAGTCCACCATCAGAGGAATTCGCCCACTGGTAATAAATAACAAAATACCGAAGTCACTGTTAATTATTTAGTTTCTGCATATCCGCATTTGGACAAGTTGCGTCTCTTCAGTCCAGATTTAATTAAATTAAATGATATATTGTACCATACATTCACTCTTTTTGACAGTAAAAGTTTTCTAGCCAGCTTTTATACAACTTATTTTCTTTTTAAGGAATTATTATTGTTATATTACTAATTAGGCAGATTTTCATGAAAATTGCACCATAAAAAAGAGCTTTCCATTATTACTGGGATAAAGTTTGATATCCGACGTTTGATATTCAAAATTGTGAATAGCAAATAGAATATCAAACGGTAAATTTTTACCGTTTGATATTCGTTCGATATTCACTCTAATTGTGATGAATTTTAGCAAAAAATCTTGAATATGGAATGAATATCAAAGGTGTAAAACCACGTTTAATATTCATGTTTATTCCAATTAACTAAATCGGATGAAAAGAAATATGAATATCAAATGAATATCGAACTGATTTTTTTCATTTCGATATTCGTTTGACATTCGCTGTCGGTCGTTTCATTGAAGGTACAACGTAAATGAATTTCTGTCAGTTCGATATTCGTTTGACATTCGTTTCCGGACTGCTTATGCAGTATACAACGGATTTTAATATCAAATGATTATTAAACTGGGATTTTTTTCAGTTCGATTTTCATTTAACATTCGTTCCCGGAATATTTAGGCTTCCAGGATGAATATCAAACGGAAATTGTTTCAATTCGATATTCGTTTGACATTCTCTTTCGGGCCAATCTTTGAATGTACAACGTAAATGAATATCAAACTGGGATTTATTTCAGTTCTATATTCGTCTAACATTCGTTTCCGCACTGCTCTTGCAGTATACAACGGATTTGAATATCAAATGAATATCAAACTGGGATTTTTTTCAGTTCGATATTCATTTGACATTCATTCCCAGACTATTCAGGCCTAAAAGAGGAATATAAAATGAATATCAAACGGAAATATTTTCAGTATGATTTTCGACTGACATTAGGTTTTTTGGTCATTCATTGAATGTACAACGTAGATGAAAATGGAATGAATATCAAACTAAAATTGTTTCAGTTCGATATTTTTTGACATTCTCTTCCGTGCCATTCGATATTCAAAATTACGAATATCAAACTGAATATCTAATGGTAAATTTTATCCGTTTGATTTTCGTTCGATATTCAAGTTAATTATTATGAAATAAAGCAAAACGACTTGAATATCGAATGAATATCATTCCGTAAAAAAGCAACGTTTGATATTCATGTTTATTGCAATTAACTGAATAAAAGAAATATGATCCTTGTTCAATAGTTTCATATAATTTTTAGCGCTGTAGAAATAAATATCAAGTAAAATATCTTACTTCGCAACTTGCAATGGTTACATAGGAAATCTTGACGTCGAAATTTTATACTTCTAATCAAAAATCAAAACCACAGCACAAAAAATAATATAAAAATAATAAGAAGAAATTAATTGTTAAGACCTTTTAATGGTAAACATTTTATGGAAATCAGACAAAAATGAGATCAATAAAATTTTTTAAGTAAACACCGTTTTAGATGAAATGCATCGTACAATTCCAAAATCACGAAAAAAATTATGTCATATTACTGTTTTAACTACGCCTGATTGTACTTTACTATACACGTTACCAATTTTGTAATTCTTTTAATCTGTTTTAATCTGTGCTAAAACAATATCAAATTCGAGTAACTTGTCAAGGATTTTGAACAGAAAAACAATTACACAATTAATTAATCGACTTACATACAACAACCATAAGTGAGAGTACATTCAAAAATAAACTCTTTAAAATTACTGACGCAAACTGAACAATATAATCAGGGTTGTGAATGGATAAGAGCGTATACAATTCATTTTAAGTTTCGTAATGCTGTACATAGTACAGTCTGTTGATTTCTAAAAATACAAAAATCAGTAGCGTAAATACATGTATCACATTTCTGACGTCAACAGTTTCAATCAGAGAAAGGTGTGGGGTAAAAAAAAACTGAATTTCTTACATTTTTAAGAATAATTGAGAATAGAGAGAAAATAGTATATATGAGATAAGCTAAAGGTACGGTCATTCTAAAAACGAATAATCCAAGGACATCAGACACACCAAGAAATGAAGACATAACATTAGAACAGCACAGTAAAGAATAATGAAGACAAACATACAAGGGTGAACAACAAAGACCCGAAACTACGAATGAGATCAGGTTCATCGGTAACGTAAGCATCTAAAGACACCCGTTAATGTAGAACAAATGTAAAAAAATGGATAACAGGAAACACCTACAATGGGCGAAAACCATAATCACACGCCACAATCCGCCATGGAAGTACACACGAAGAACACGAATAAGACAAACATAGACAACGATAGGAACATGGGACAGCCGGACATGGATTAAGCTTTGTTCCTCATCTATAAATGTATTCCGCTCAAAACTGGTGTTCGGTGCTGTCTTGATCTTAGAATATGAGAGAGATATGAGCAAAGCTCATTGTTGAAGGCCACATTTCAAACTCAAGATGAAGAACAATAAACGTGTTCTTCCAATGCTTTTTTCTACCTTGTATTTCTCGAGACTTTGAACATACATTTACTCCATAAGAGACTTTGAATTGTATATATATACATTTAGTCCATAATCTTTGTCTCTCTGCTACATTTGAATATCTTTGGTCTTGGTGTTTTTAACGTTGTTTTTTTCTTCGTTTTTTTTCAGTATTCTACTATTGTTTATAACTCAGATGATATTTTTAGGGGAGATACTTTTGCTTGCAAACGACATATATCGGAATATGTAACTAAACACAATTGAAATCAACTGCATAATTACCCTAAACTGTCCTTAAAAATAATTAGAAAAACCGGATATGTGTAACATAAGACCACAGTTTCTATATAGGTCTGTATACCAAAATATGGTTCAAGATGAAGAACAACAATGAAAGTGTTGTCCCATTTGCTTAATCTAACCGTGTTTTTATAGGGTTTTGTCCCATGCATATTTACTCCATATCCCTTATTAGTTATTATGCACGAAGGTATGTGCCAATACATAATTACCCTAAACTGTCCTTAAAAATAATTAGAAAAACCGGATATGTGTAACATAAGACCACAGTTTCTATATAGGTCTGTATACCAAAATATGGTTCAAGATGAAGAACAACAATGAAAGTGTTGTCCCATTTGCTTAATCTATCCATGTTTTTATAGGGGTTTTGTCCCATGCATATTTACTCCATATCCCTTATTAGTTATTATGCACGAAGGTACGTTCTGAATTACGACAACCGTTCATTTCAATGGCATAAATTTTTACTTACGTGCTAAACGGATTATATATTGCAATATTTTTTCAAATATTTTACATTGATAGCAGTTGAATTATACAGACCTAGTAGGCCATAATATTTTGCTGTATTGTTCCATGCAAATAATAGTTATACATTTTTGATTTATAATGTTAACCTTATCTTAACATTCTAGCCCTGTCTCTAAAAATTAATTTTTCCACAGTAAAACTTGTAACATGTTTCAATATGCTTTTATCTCTCCTAATAGTCAAGCATAAACCTTTCAGATTATTTTTTGCATTTAATTTTCTTTCCAAGCCACGTAAACACATTTCAATTATCCTAAGTGCTTGAAGAAACAAAATTCACTCCTAGGGCAATTATCATTGTCGATGGAAACGAATGACCGTATTCATCTTATTGTAATGTTTAATATTACTCTCTGATTTAAACATTGCAAAACTATAAATTATCTCTAGTTCTGAGACACATTCTACACTTTATGAATAGTAATAATAACACGAACAAAATGCCAAGACATTCCCAAGCAAGATGTTACTTAAAAAAGAAACCATTTCATTGTTATATTTTTATTATCCTTTAGGGTTTGGGAAATTCTCTATATGTTTGCTTGAAGGC
This sequence comes from Modiolus philippinarum, assembly GCA_002080025.1. Lineage (NCBI taxonomy): Eukaryota > Metazoa > Mollusca > Bivalvia > Mytilida > Modiolidae > Modiolus > Modiolus philippinarum. The sequence goes on from MJUU01001529.1 coordinate 54,321, forward strand.
TTCATATCGTAAATATGTATTACAATCATAAAGTAGATTACTAAACAGTTTTTTGAACTAATTTGAACCAGTGATGACCGCAAAACCAATCCCTGACAAACCCTCAGGATCGGCTAAAGACAATATCTCATATTTCATTAATAAGACATTGTTTCAGATATCGGAAATATATTTTTGAATTCTTTCAACACAAAAAAATGATCTAACAACTGGGAAAATGAATTGTTCTAGTAATTTAAATTTAAATAATTATAGGAATTTTACAATAAAATCTGGTATTTTTTTCTTGCTTAGATATGAAGATCATTTTTATATTTATTTTAAAGAAGCCATGAAAGGATGTGGAGTTAATACACTTTAGATAAAGTCTCTTAAATGCATGGCTAAACCAAGCAATGCAACAACATTTTTATTGTTTTTCTTCACCTAGAAGTCACCAAGAGGCCTTAAACACTAAGTTTTTGCCCATACGTGGACCTCCTAGTAAGTTTACGACGGCCCTAGCACCACCTGTTTAAGCGGAATTCATTACTAAATATAGAACAACTCTAAAACCATGTTTCTTATCACTCATGGATGCAGGATCACTAACAAACAAAACAAAAATAAACTGACAAAGTATATTTGTAATCGCTGTCCTCCGCTGCCAGACAAAAACACCACAACTTATAAACAAACACTGGCACTCATCGAGTCAACTGCAAGACAACGCGGCACAATAAAAAAGCGAGATGTGATCGCTATGGAAGGGTGGTCAGAATAACTTTTGAAAAATAGAACACAATAAAATTGAAAATATAATAGTTTGTCCATACGAGAAATTCTCTCAAGAACTAGTCACTATAACTGAAATACATAGAGAAAAATGGAATAAAAAAGATAACAGGAAACACCTACAATGGCCGAAAAACATAGCCACATGCCAGAAAGTAAATAGGAACTGCACAAGAAAAAAACCCACAATAAAAATACAAAAGACAAAGCATACATCTCTCAAACGGGGACTCCACACTGCAGACAAACTCCAGTTTTAATTAAACAATGAAAGGAAATGGAGTAAATACACATGAGACAAAGTCTCTACATACACAATGTATACATGTAATGGAATGAAATTTTTCTCTAATGATATGTCAAGTTAAAACCACTTTCGACCCGTAAGATAAATTTTCTTTATTTAACGAATGTTGAATAAAGCCTCGTGCTATTTCCCACCAAATCTATTCGGAATACAATTCTCGGTGTTTATCATTGATCATTAGAGAAAAAGATTACAACACTTTATCCCGATTATTACCATATTTTATCCACTCTCGATAGTTAAATTTAAAAATTTTAAAATGCTCGGCAAGCNTCGCAATTAAAATTTTAAAATTTAACTATCTCTAGTGGATAAAATATGGTAATGAACGGGATCTTGTGGTTAATCTATATTTATCGTTTGTTCTTCATCTTACTGTCATTACATGTATATCAGATTTGAACGGAATTCATTGCTAAATGTCAAACAACGCTACAATTCCATGTTCTTATTACCAATGGATTCAGGATCGCCAAGAAACCTATATTTACTGGCAAGATGTTCTTGCAATTGATTTCATCTGTTGGCCGGCAAAAAGATTAATAGAGGGCAAGGCCATATAAAATTAATATTATTAACAATATGGACAGTTAAGCAGTCACAGCATTTCAATAGTCTTTATTCGCATAAATCATTTAGGGTTAAAAATTCTAATAATTCATAAAATTAAGCTTTGTGACGGGAGAAAAGACGACTCTTTTTGGATACAAGTCACAATATACCGCTTGATTAGGAGTAGTGTAAAACTAGAGGATGACATGCCCCCGCGCAAGGTTGAATCAAATTGGGATTTTTTAATAATGTTTGTGTCTGTAAGACACATATGATGCCCCCGCTAAACACATGTTATTCTATTCTAGGTTGCACCGATAAACAATGTACCCTCTATTACTAAATCACCAAAAAAAATGATGAAGTTCAACAATGTATAATTTTGACAAAAATTAACCAAAATCAAAATCCTTACCACATGCTCATCTTAAATATAGGTACAAAAGATCTGCAAATTAAAAACTTCCTAGCATTAAAACTGTAGGAGAAGTTGCGCAGACAAACTATGTACCATCTATCACAAAATCACCAAAAATGACTAAGTTCAACAATGTATATTTTTAACAAAAATTAACCAAAATGAAAATCCTTTCCACATGCACATCTTCAATATAGGTACAAATGATCTGCAATATCAAAACTTCCTAGCAATAAAACTGTAGGAGGAGTTGCACGGACAAACTATGTACCCTCTATGAAAAATCACCAAAAATGACTAAGTTCAACAATGTATATTTTTGACAAAAATGCACCAAAATCAAAATCCTTATCACTAGCACATCTTCAATATATGTTCAAATGATCTGCAAAATAAAAACATTCTAGCATAAAAACTGTAGGAGGAGTTGCGCGGACAAACCATGTACTCCCCTCGGACGGAAGGACGGACGGACGGACAGGAGTAAAACAATATGCCCCCCGACTTATCGTCGCGGGGGCATAAAAAGACAGTTGCATGCTGCAAAACTGTTAAAGTAAACTACAAAAATGTACATGTACATTGTACAGTTATCAAACTCGTGGTTGAACTCATAAAACCATAGACGGTACCAAATATTCTGATTAGAAATGCATGTACATGTACCTCAACTTTCTAATATATTGTTCTATTTGGCAATATACCTCATATTCCTCAAGTAATTGAGTGATTGAGAAATATGCCTTGTATTTCGTAAGTAATCGTCTCGTGAGAAATGCTCCTAACATTTCTGAAGTCGCTCCCTGATGAACAGTTACATCTATTGCCAGGAGATCTCTCTATCATAGCTTCAGAGATGCACAGATAAAGGGGTAGCAAGGGACTTATTTCCAACGAATAAAAACTCCATGATTAGTTAGAAATTTCATTTATATATATATATACACACTCTGTGACCTGATTATAGACAACATAATAAACAAAGTGAATGACACAAATAAAATGTCAGTTGATATTTCGAGACCTGTCCGTCCCTTCATCAAAACATAATAAAAAAATAAAAAATAAAACCTATTTACAAAGACTAAACTACAAATATTTATACAAAGTTGGATGCTGTTGTTTACAGATGTAACATGAGAAGGGGGAAAAAAATTGTCAGTATGCGTACATCGATTCTATTAACAACACTGTTACAAAATTGAGTTTAACGCCCAACGAGCAAAACTTCAGCCATATTGGCACAAAAACAAGTTGAAGAAAGAAAAAATGGGTAGGGGCGGGATTTTTAGCAAAACTATATCTTAATTTTTTATATTCAAACTGGATTTCAGCTTTTCTATCCAGAACTTTTCTTTAGCCTGCCTCTGTGTGTCTGTCCGATTACTAATCAGATGCCAAAAATTTCATCTTCATGCTTTTTTGACTTTTGAAAATTGGTTACTCAACTTTTTATGGAGTGGTCAAAATCAAAACTCCCAAATCGTCTGAACATTACTATCACACTGACGAAAACAATGAAAAATGCGTCATTCATCAAGTTCTGATCTCCATTGTTCAGAGTTGAAATTTGTCACCAGCTGCCAGATTTTTATAACAAAATTTTGAAGATTTCAATTCAAAACATCAGAAAGATCTAAAAATTTGCAGAAATGTTCATTTCAAAAGAAGCTGAAAAATTTCAAACTAGGTCAGCGTCATTTAGAGAAAATCAACAAAAAAGAACTGTTTGCTTATAGGAAAACAAACCATTTTGACAAACAACCCAGTGAATCTTTAAGGTCTCTGGCATTCCTAGATTAAAGGAAAACTGGTCCCAAAAATAAGGTGGGAATATGTTTTCTGGGCGTCAAGCTTGTAGTAAAAAATATAAAGACTCCTTCATCTATTATACAGTTCTCAAACCAAAATGACAAGGTTATAATAAGATTACAATGTCTTTATTTTATTTCAAAACATTCATTACTGCCTAGGAAATAGTCAGAATTTGACATCAATAATTTCAGGAAATAAGCCTAATGCCTGAAAATTTTAGGCAATAAGTAAGTGTCTAGGCATTAGCTTATTTCCTAGGAAATAGCCTTAATGACTGATTTTGCTTATTGCCACTAACATATACAAGTTTTTATTCGAGTCAATGCCGCACAAAACTAAGGCTCGAAAACAGTAAATTTCACTCATAAAACAAAGTTAGGAATGTTTTAATACGACAACCTGCCTATGTCCAATTTGTAATGAGTTTAAAACACCGAAGGAACAAAGGAGTGAAATTTACAAAAATCGAAGTCCAAAGACACGGCAAAACGAGAACACAGAAAAAATGACGCTAGACACAAAAACATAACGTTAGACAGATACAAAGCACACAAACAGAAATTACAACATTCAAAACTAAGGCACTCACAGTGTGAACTCCAGTGAAACTGAGAGTGACATCAGGTGCTCCGGAAGGGTAAGCATGTCCTGCTCTGTTAACAGCAACCGTCATACGGTAAGTGAGGCATATATGTTTGGAAAGATCTGTTAGGCAGCTGATTGGTAAATGTTATTACCTAACCCTGAGACAAAACCAATTAAAATCATGGTACTTGTTACTTCTCTAACCCTCAAACAGTACCAAGTTAAATTTTGAAAAGCTTTTGTAATCATCGAGTATTCAAACATGGACAACGACAGATCGGTACCACAAACATAACTAAGACAAAACTAAAATATAATAACAAGACCACACGAAAAACTAAAGCACTAACAGTGTGAACTCCCATAAAACCGACAGCAACATCAGGTGTTCAGGAAGGGTAGCATGTCCTGCTCTGTTAACAACACCCGTCACACTGTGAGTGATTCAATCGGGGAAAATGTCAAAGTCGGTAGTCAAATCCGGGAAGACGTGAATCTAGCTGAAAATGTCCACTTTCATTTGGGATACTGACATGTCATATCTTTCAATGATGTTATGGTGACGGCCATAGAATTTCTTGAGGGATGAAATTAACATAGGTTGAACAAAATCCTGACAAAGCAGCTTTTGGGACAGTGTTTTTGCTCTGTTCAAAAAATCACTGTACAAACTACACGCTCGACAGTAACGAATCAACTGTGAAATGTGCACTCCATAGACTGGAGAGGTAGGTATATTGCTGCCATGAAAGGGAAAGTTCACAATTGGGAAATTGAAATCATAACGCTTGTCATATAGCTTAGATTTCAAACGTCCATCTTTGTCAATATACAATAAAAGATCTAGATACGAAGCTGAAGTAGGTGTTTCACTTGTTTCTTTAATTTCAAGCTCATTCGGATAGATCTGATGTAAATACTCCCTAAATTTAGGATAATTAAGAGAAAGTACATCGTCTTTGTAGCGGAAGCTGAAATTAAAGGACTGGGCTAAATGTTTTTGTTTTCTTTGAATAAGCCCTTGTAAAAACTTGGCCTCGTACGAGTAAAGGAAAAGGTCAGCTAAAAGCAGCGCACAGTTTGTTCCCATAGGAATCCCTATTGTCTGTTGAAAAAACGATTCGACAAGAATATTGTCGATCAAAAATTCTAACATTTTGATTACGTCAGTCTCAGTGTACTTCTTGTTTGACTCAGTGTGATTCTTAAGAAAATATGTCTTGTCTTTCCCTGTTTTTAATTGACAAAAATACATCAGATCTCGCTCTTTCTTTACGAACAACAGGTAAAATGTTCTTTTATAATACCATGAGCAATATTTTACTGTACTAGCCACGGTTGTGAGCCAGATCCACAAAAAATACATGTATGCAAACTTTAATCGTAAATATCTCAATAGGTGCTGCCCGAAAACCGAATTTAATGGGGAAACTTGCAATAACTTAATGAAAGAACAAAAAGGGAGTATCTTCGCTGATTTTGTGTTTTAATATAAATACTACAAATTATTTATTTCTTCTTACAGTTTTTAAACACCATTCGGTTGCTGGCCAGATGCGGCCATTTCGCGTTTTATTTTTTATTTTTATTTATTTTTATTTTTTTTATTGCGTTTGCTCCTTTCATTATCATCATAGCGTAAACGCGAAATCGATGAGACGAAAACACGGAAACGGGGAGTGTTCACTTCATCTTTTGGCCTTCTCGATTTCGCATTTTATTTATTTTATTTTTTTTTGCTTTCTCGTTTTCGCCTTTTTGCATTTTCGCTTTTTCTCGTTTTCGTGTTGTGGTTTTTTTCGTCAGTTCAAAACAAAAATGTGGACCACTAAAACTTTATCATTTCAAGTTAAAAAAAATCGTTTGAACTTGACGAAACCATTCTGTACGACACTGACTAGAGGGGGTCTTGGGCTACGGGTAGTATATTGTGTGGTTTGAATATGAGTAAAGGGTACTTTTTTAACATCTTGGGAGTTTTGAACAGGGCATTTTTCTGGCATTATTTCGAAATATAAAAACCTTTTTTATATACTTTAAGATGTGGTGGTAAATTATAACTACTTTTCAAATTGACATAGTCATTTTGTTTAGGCTAGATATACTGAGACAAACATATTTGTTATAATGCTAAATATGTTGAGCTTTCTTCATTTTACGATCAATCTAAACGGATAACTTTTTCGCATTATGATATTTTTTGCTACGTTTTGTTCGATTGCTGTTCTTTTGTTACTTGCCGACTGTGGCGAAATAAAAGAATTAATCCCTTTTGAGACTCCCCTGGACCCCTTTCAGTCCATTGCTTCATTCTCATCGAGGTGCCAACAATACTAGCCTTATTTATTACTCGCACATATCGTTCATACATCACAAATGGTGAATAAAAGGATATGGAGTAAATGCACATGAGACAAAGTCTCTACAAATACAAATCTTTTCCTTTTTTCTCCTTTTCTCAAATAAATATTTATGTCCATTGATTTTTCTTTCATAATTTTTTTGCTGCATTTTGATTTTACAGTTATATGACCAGAAATAACGAACAACCCACAAAACCAAAACTTCAATGAATACTGGCCTTAAAAATTTAATACTTAATTTCAAGTCGACACATTTATGAATGTAGAAATTAATTTACGGAGAAATTCCTTGAGAGAAGAGGGAGATTAATTTGTCATTGAAAAAGTCACTTAAAATCACGATCTTATCAAATTACTTTGACCCATTTGTCCGTTGCGACATGTGATGGTCAAGTCGAAGCAATTGAACGCCATCTGGTGTTGTCTAGTTTTGAAAATTTTTAGTGACATCCCTTTCTTTTTTATGAGGTTCTTGGGAACGTAAAACACCTATGACGTTTCATATGATTTCCCCGAATCCATTTTGGTGTGACCACAGGAAGGATCTCGTAGAAAAAACTTTTTGTAATTTAAGGGTTTCGCTATATAAAACAACAAAATCGCAAAAAGAGACAAAAGAAAAGATTATGGATGGATATAGAGGAAATGCACATGAGACAAGTCTCTACAAATACATGGTACTGATAGGTAATGGAACAACAGTTGCATACAGCAAAACAAATTAACAAAGATCATAAGTTGGAGAGACAGTATAATTATAGAATAATGATACTTCTAAGAAAAGCTCTATTGTCCGCTCAATTTGTCAGACTGCACAGACCGAGACATACGCATAAGAACGCAGTGGTTTCTTTTTAGACCTAAAACACGATGCACACAGCATAGTCAGCGCCTAACAAAACACCTTTACAAATCAATTTTGTGAACATCAAAAATCAATTGACAATCAATTGACAAACATGATCGACATCTTAGTCTTTCCGCAGAGGAATAATGAGAATTGTTTTATCTAGATATCATATGAATGCAGTTAAAATTTTATCAGTTAAATATTCAACCATTTGCATAGCACTGACCGGTGATGTATTAATGTGGGATTCTAAATATTTCGAAATACCTTTTTTTGTAAATTGTTACTTAAATTCTGCACAAAATTTAAAACATTTCCAGAAAAAAGGGGTTCCAACCTTTGGAACTCTCCACGTGAATCCGCCAATGTTCGTTTAATTGTTTAAATGCGAAATTTATAGCGTATACTTGTTTAATTCATTTGCAGTGTTCTGTTTTTAATTAATCGCAATTATTTAAAATCTAACCGACCAAATTTGAATTGACGAAAACAATTTACCGGGCGGATAATAGATTTAAATAATGTGACATAAATGTTTTAAATTCTCAACGAGAAACAGCTAACTTGAAAGTGTCAAGTTGAAAGTCATTTAATAGAAAAAAGAAGGGAAACATGGAATGTGTCAAAGAGACAATGACCCAAAGGGTAGTAATAACAACTCAAAGCCACCATAAGATCTTCAATGAACGGTGAGAAAACCCCGCACCCAACGGTAGGTCGGAGTCGGCCCCTGAATAAAGAGTAATCAGGATCAGCGAAATAAACAACATCCTAGACTCCTTTAGACATAAAGTAAACTAACTAGAAAAAAGACAAGACACACAAAGGCTGAATACATTTCCTGACTTAAGTCTGTAAAAATAACATTTCTTTTGTTCTTTGCATGCATTGATATAACTGAATGAGCATTGTCACCGAAAAAACTACAACTGGTGTAAATAATGCAAAAACTCATTGTTGTACCGAATTGGTAAACTTATTTTCACTATTCATAGTACCACTTAAACTCTTACTGAGATACTGTTTGCCCAACTCTCTCTATTCGTATCGACGTCGGCAATCGTGATCCTTGACGTTATTAAAAACTAGCATTTTTATGCATAAATTCATATCTTTGAATGCATATAATGAAAAATCAAGCTGGGTGACCTACCAAATTTTTTTTATTTTTAAAAAGCTCATAACTTCTGCAGTATTTTGTTAGTTTTTTGAAAAACTGTATGACGTATAACTACTTTTAAAACGACATTTTGCTGATTTTGAAGTCGTCAAAAACCCACTTTCCCTATATATTCAATGTAAATTTAGGTCAAACTGGGCGATTATCGAACTTCTGGGAAACGAAAACGAGTATGAGTACCTCATTTTTTCTTTTTATGTTTCAATGTTTCTCAAGCTTAGCAATCATCATGCAAAAAATCAGAACTTTTTAGGACATCGTCAATTACTTGACCTTAAAGTCAAGTCGAAGTTATTGAACGCCCACTGGTGTTGTCTTGTTTTGAAAAGTTTTAGTGATGTCCTTTTCTATTTTATGACGTTCATGGGAACGTTAAACACGTATGACGTTTCATATGATTTCTCCGAATTTCGATGTCACCACAGGAAAAATTTCGTCGAAGACACTTTTTGTAATTTAAGGGTTACAAAAATTGCCTTTTCTTAAAATACAAAAAAGCAAAAAACAACAACAAATCGGCAAAAAAGGGGGAAAAATGAAAAGATAATGAATGGATATAGAGGATATGCGCATGAGGCACAGTCTCTACAAACACATGGCACTGATATGCAATGGAACGACGCTTTCACCGTTGCATACAACAAAAATGAAAAACATCATAGGTTGGAGAGAGGGTCGCCATGTTTTTGATAGAGCAATGATACTTCTAGGAAAAACTTTATTGTCCGCTCCATTTATCAGACGACACTGACTAAGAACTATATGACCTAAGAACGCAGTTGATTCTTTTTTAGACCTAAAATACGATACACACAGTATAGTCAGCGCTTAACAAAACACCTTTACAAATCAAATTCGTGAACATCAAACATGGGCATGTTTTCTTTCCGCGGAAGGTTAAATGAGAATTGTTTTCTCTAGATATCATATGAATGCAATCAAAATTTTATCAGTTTAATATTCATTTTTTTGCATAGCATTGACGGGTGATGGATTAAAGAATAGGATTTTAGATATTTCTAAATAGAAAATAAAGTTTCAGTAGATTTTACAGTAGCTCTAATAAGAAGAAGATGTTGCCTGTCATTTCAATATCACTCCATGTTAATCATACCTATTCCTCGCGACTTCTGAACTGTTCTTTGTTAAGCTGATTTTCCTCAACGATTTAATGGTTTGGTTTTGAAAGTGAAATTTAAATATTCGCAAAGAGGTAGCATTTGCACTTCAAAAGGAAGTTGGTGTTTGAATTTGAAAACTTTGAAGAATTTAAAATATTTGAATAGGGTTTCGTAGTTACTATATTCAGGGATATAACTTTAAAGCTACGAAAACTCGAAAATCACACTTTTTGTGTGTTGAGATAGACTGTTTTCAGTTTAAACATGTACTTTCGTAAGTTTTTAAAATATTAGCCTTGGAAAGTCAATTTAATCAATGTCAACTCAACGCCGCTTTCGGGAGAAACACATATTACATCAAATTAAAAAATGAAGGTACTGTATAAAAATGCCTTATCAATTTTCCCCCAACATTTTCATTTATCTAGAAATCGTCAAATCCTGAAATTCGGGGAAAAATGACGCAAGTCGCTGTATTTTTTGGGAAACTCTTAAAATCATTTAAAATGTAAATTTTGCTGATCATCGGATTTTTTTCTCGAATAAATGCAGTTGTACTGTGTTAAGAGCAAATTTATATCGAATGAATGCTTCAATAGCAAAGTATGCTTTTTGCCGAAATTGCAATGACCTTTTCTGTAGGCTAAAATGGTCTTGCAATTATTGCAAAAATGCAACTATTTGTAATATTGTTGTAAAAAGTTATGATAGCATTCAAACACAATCGAATATTCGTAATAGGTCATGCCTCACCGGCACTTCCAGGCTTCAAAAAAGGGAGGTTCCTGTGGAATTCCAGTCGATTTTTTTACCTAAATTCTGCACGAAATTTAAAGTATTTCCAGAGGGTCCAACATCTGGAACCCTCCCTGATGATCCGGCAATGTGCGTTTAATTGTTTAAACGCGAGAGTTATTGCGTGTATTTGTTTCATTCATTTGCAGTGTTCTGTGTTTAATTAACCGCAATTATTATAAAAATTTAACCGACTAAATTTTAATTGACGTAAACATTTTACCGGGCGAATAATTAATTTAAATAATATGACATAAATGCTTTATATTTAGTGCAATAAAAGTACTGCTCGGTGAGACACAACTAACTTAAAATTGTCAATTTATGGTCATGAAAGTCTGTAAAAATAGCATCGTTTTTGTTCTTTGCATGCGTTAATACAAACGAATGAACATTGTCACCGGAAAACAAACTAGAACTGGTGTAAATAATGGAGAAACGCATTGCAGTTTCTAGTCGGCAAACTTATTTTCACAATTAATAGTACCAGTTATACATGAAGGACTCCTGCTAAGATATTGTGTGCGTATCGACGTCGGCAAACGTGATCCTTGACGTTATGAAAAACTAGCATTATTCTGCATAAATTCGTATCTTTGAATGCATTGATAAAAAAATCAAGCATGGTGACTTACCAAAATTTGTATATTTTTAAAGTGCTCAGAACGTCTGCAGTATTGTGTTAGTTTTTTTTTGAAAAACTGTAGGACGTATAACTATTTTTAAAACAACAATTTTCTGATTTTTTAGCTGTCAAAAACCCACTTTCCCTATATATTCAATGTAAATTTAGGTCAAACGTGACGATTTTCCAACTACTAGGAGACGAAAAGGAGTATAGGTACCCCAATTTTTTCTTTTTATATTTCAATGTATCTCAAGCTTAGCAATCATCATGCAAAAAAAATCAGGATTTTGTAGGACATCGTCAATTACTTCGACTTGACCTTAAATTATAAACTAAGAAAACATACACATCATTTTCGAAACAATATTATGGATATTATTCCACATTTGCGTATTAATGACGCATGCGTGAGATCTTAACTTCTAAGACGAAAATGCGGAAAGGAAAAAATGGAAAAGGCGAAAATGCAAAACACAAAAAAAAGCAAACAGGCAAAATCGATAATGCGCAAATATGAAGTGAAAAATTAGATACAACTGATATACCAAGTTCAGCACTATACCTCGACTAATACCTCCAGGTTTATAACTGTTGACAACATAAATTAATGACACGGGTTCTAATTTCGACTTTCAAATAGTTAATTTGGCATATCTCCCAAATTTTACAGCTACGTTTAACAACTGATTCGCTGCATGGTCGTGCATGTAAATGTACAGCGATTATGTCAGTAGCACTATATTATTGGCTTGAAAACTTTTACACAAATAATTATCAAATAAACAGTCGGTACCTGCAACATCTCACCGTACCACTCGTACCCATTATGTTTATGCTTCATATGAATTTGGAAACAATGGAGAAAAAGGTGTAAATCTTTTGATATTTTGAACTTATTTGCCATCTTAAATGATTTTTAAGACCAACAACTATGCCTTTTTTCATGGTTCTTATACCCCCGTCTTTGACGGGACATATTATGGTATACCGGTGTCCGTCCGTCCATATTTCGCACTCTTACTAGAGAACGCTTCGATCATTGATTCTGAAACTTTGCAAGATTGTAAGGTATGACAGAAGAAAGCCCGTACTTTTTATTGTCTATGGACGTTTCGTTCCATAGTTACGGGACTTTGATTATTTCAAAAAAGATGAAAATAGACCATTTCACGGTATTTGATAGGGGGGAAATATTCAGAATAGTGGTAGAAATGGTCCAAAAATGCGGAAAATATCTTGGTTACAAAACATTTGCTCAGAAACAAACATATACTTTCTCGCACTTTTATGCCACACTTTCCTCTCTCCAGAAAATCTGCGCTAAAATGGCTAAAATAACCATTCGATACGTCATACCCTAGCTAGCGATCTCTTTGTTATTTTTTCTTGAAACTTTGCAGGATTGTTGGATATGACGGAAGAAAGTTCCCTATTGTTTCATTTTGTCGGCGGAGTTTTCGTTTCAGAGTTATGAGACTTTTGATTATGAAAAAGAGAGGAAATTGGGTAATTATCAAGGAAACATTTTACCACATCCAGGTTAAAACGACTCAAAACAAAGCATGTAGGGGTCACCGTAAATGTTCGTCACAGTGAGGACCATATAGCAAGCCCTAAATGGCCCCAAAAAAGTAAAAAAGTGAATAAAGAAATGAAAACAAACCACATCCAATAACCTGAATATCAAGAAACTAAAATGTTATAAGACAAGGACAATCTTATGACCAACATATTCCTGACTTGGGACAGGTGCAAAAATTGCGGTGAGGTTAAACTCGTTTTCTTGGATCCAAATCCTTCCCTTTGTATGGTGCATTGCTAGAAAATAAATACACAAAAAAGACTCACAGTAAAAATCAAACTAGAAAAAAGTCCAACTTATCAATACGAGTATCTTTACAATGAAGTACATAAAACATGAAGACAATACACATGGGTACCGTCCTGATAAATGCTCGCAGTTACTGACAGCTAGCTAAGGAAATAATCTCCATTGACTATAGAAAAAAGAAGCGAAACGACTCAAAGGGGAGTAATAACAACTAAAAGCCACCATTAGATTTTCAATGAACGGTGAGGAGACCCCACACCCAACGGCAGGTCGGAGTCGGTCCCCTAAATGAGAAATCAAGTTCAGCGAAATAAACACCATCCTATACTCCTATAGACATAAAGTAAACTAAGTAGAAAACAGAGAAGACATCAAGCCTTCTTACATATGAAACTTCAATTGAAATACTTCTAAATAGATTTCGTATAACAACTTAATCAATTATGAAGGAAGAACATGCTATTGTGCAATGCCAAATACTGCCAATACGAAAATTGTTTCAATTTAGTTACTGTATAAAGCATTGAGGAGTTGATCAAAATTGCCATTAAAACCAGAAGTAAAGAGTTAACAACAATGCTGTATTTATATCCATTACCATTTTTACCCTTTTGGTTATTTGTTCTATGTCAGCAAATTTTCTGTTAATGGACTTCCAAATGTTTTGGGTTTGATCTGCACTGATGAAACATAAGTTGTCGAAATGCGCATATGCAGAATATAAATTAACAGTAATTTTGATATTTTGTTAATTATGAATAAGCTTGTTCAACGAATCAATAAGTTTAGAGACATTTTTTGAACTTATGCGCTTTGTAAATGATATTTCCATAGAAGTTTGATTTGAAATGCCCTGTTGTACAATGTTTTTTTTTTAATTGGAAGATTTTCAAAATAGAGTAGTGGAACTTTGAATTTTTCAAAAAATAAGTTAATTTAGTCTTTAACATTTATATTCTTTTATTTTATGAAAACACTACAGACGCTTGTCAAGCTTGATCAGACGGAGTTAATAATTTCAGGAAACATTTAATCAGTTTGATGTAAAGTGGGGACGGGCGTACAGTGCTTGTACAGTAAAACATAACCAATCATACCATTTACCATACACCATGCACCATTATACCATACACCATGTACCATTACACCATATACCTTACACCATACACCATGCACCATACACCATGCACCATACACTTTACACCTTACACCATACACGATGTCCAATACAATGTATTTGCATTTCGGTATTTATTTAGTGGCCGATGCATACAACAAAAAACTTATTTTATTTTGAAGGACAAAATCCCGATTTTTTCGGGGGGGATTGTCTAGATCTCATTTTTTTCAATCAAACATTATACTGAGGGTACATAACTTAATTTGCCAGTTGGTAATGGGTCTAGAGTTGGCATGTCAGTTTACTGTTAGTAGTCTCTTGTGATTTCATGTTTTTGTCTGTATATTTAAGGTAGATAGACACTGTTGCGCTGCGCAATTCAATCGCGCATTTGAAAAATAAAGAGTCAGATACGGGGTAGGTTTGATTTTCAGGCCGGAACAGTAATTTGACGGCTTTTCCTTTGTGAAGTCATAAATGAATGACAGATGTGAAACGTCATATTTAGTTTACTTTGCCGCGAATTAACTCCCTTTTCCCGTAAATAATCTTTATCCGGAACCTTTGTAAAATATCTCCGTTAAAAGCATGGTGACATATACATTTTTCTATTGCAACCGATAAACTACATCATAAACTATCTGTTAACAAAAATACATCAAATTCTCATGGATGAAAAGTTCATTTCTATTNTGCGCAATTCAATCGCGCATTTGAAAAATAAAGAGTCAGATACGGGGTAGGTTTGATTTTCAGGCCGGAACAGTAATTTGACGGCTATTCCTTTGTGACGTCATAATTGAATGACAGATGTGAAACGTCATATTTAGTTTACTTTGCCGCGAATTAACTCCCTTTTCCCGTAAATAATCTTTATCCGGAAACTTTGTAAAATATTTCCGTTAAAAGCATGGTGACATATACATTTTTCTATTGCAACCGATAAACTACATCATAAACTATCTGTAAACAAAAATACATCAAATTCTCATGGATGAAAAGTTCATTTCTATTAAGCTAAAATTTGCCTTTCCATATTTTCCCCGTGCATTCCATGTCAATTTAACTGAAAAAATGGCTAAAAATGAGCAAACTTTGATCTAAATTCTGATAAAAGCAAGCATGGTGACCCATACTTTTTATTTCAAATTTCGGGTTAGTAGGATTGGTTCTTAAATTGTGCCGACTTACAACAAAATCTCATGGATATGAATATGACTGTCTATCTACCTTAATTCTTTCAGTTTAATTTTTCACAATTGACTCAGTCCTGTTGCCAACTGAATTTTACTGTTGTTACGTTTTTTTTATCACATTGGCTATACGGGGAAGGTTTCGACCCAATAAAACTAGTTTAACCCCGCCGCAGCAGGTTTGCGCCTGTCCTAAGTCAGGAAATTTATTAAGCCTTTGTGTGTCTTGTCTGTTTTCTAGTTATTTTACTTTATGTCTATGGGAGTCTAGGATAATGTTTATTTCGCTGAACTTGATTACTTTTTATTTAGGGGCCGACTCCGACCTGCCGTTGGGTGTGGGGTTTCCATATCGTTCATTGAAGATCTTATGGTTACTTTTGGGTCGCTGTCTCATTGAAAAATTCGCCGTTTCCCTTCTTTTTTATATTTAGAATATTTTTCCACAAAACTTGTTTTTTACAATCGTGTAAATAAGAAAAAATACTCGAGGTTGATAGTTTTTCGCTTGTCGTGTTTTATTCACTTTATTTCACGTGTTGATTTGATTCATGGAAACTGATAAAACTTCTCGCCATTAAAGTGACATTTTTTTCTCATCTACTTGAGGGTATATTAGTAAATTAATGAAAGCGGCAACGGCTTATGTGTTATCATCGTACAACGTCCATAACGTGCCCTTTTTATTGGTACACCCGACACGATCTTTATTATTCCACATGTAATGCACATTATATAAGAGAATTTCGATATTTCCTTCATTGAACAGAAACTATTACTATTTTATATCCGGGTTATTTAATACATAGTACATTAACACCCTCCCTTAAAATCCCCAATAAATAATATCAAATAAAATAAAGACTTTGAGTACTAGATGGTATTTAAGTCATATCACATAAACTATCGTCATCCCTATTTTTGTATATTTTCAGTAAATTTGTACCAAATTTGAGTACTAGGTGGCATTTACACCATATCGCGTATTATCGACATCCCTATTGTTGCATATTTTCGGCAAATTTGTACCAAATTTTAGTACTGATGGCATTACACCATATTGTATACTATGGACATCCCTATTGTTGCATAGTTTCAGTAAATTTGTGTCAAATTTGAGTATAAGATGGCATTTACACCATATCACATACTATTGCCATCTCTATTGTTGCATATTTTCAACGCATTTGAAACCAAATTTGAGTACTAGATGGCAATTTATCCATACCGCATACTATCGATATCTCTGTTGTTGCATATTTTCAGTAAATTTGTACCAAATTTGAGTACAAGATGGCATTTACACCATATTGTATACTATTGACATCCCTATTACTGCATATTTTCAGTACATGTGTACCAAATTTGAGTATTAGATGGCATTTCATCCATACCGCATACTATCGATGTCTCTGTTGTTGCATATTTTCAGTAAATTTGTACAAAATTTGAGTTCTAGATTGCATCTACACCATATTGCATACTATCAATATCCAAGTTCTTCCATATTTTCAGTAACTTTGTACAAATTTGAGTACTAGATGGCATTTACACCATATCACATACTTTTGATATCCGTAATTTTGCATATTTTCAGTACATTTGTACCAAATTTGAGATACTAGATGGCATTTCAACCATATCGCATACTATCGATATCCCTTTTGTTGCATATTTTCAGTAAATTTGTATCAAATTTGAGTACTAGATGGCATTTACATCATATTTTATATTATCGACATACCTATTGTTGCATATTTTAGTAAATTTATACCAAAAATGAGTACTAAATGGCATTTCAACCATATAGCATACTATCGATATCTCTATTTTTGCTTATTTTCAGTACATTTGTACCAAATTTGAGTACTAGATGGCATTTACACCATATTGCATACTATCAATATCCCTGTTGTTGCATATTTTCAGTAAATTTGTACGAAATTTGAGTACTAGATGGCATTTACATATTATAGCTAACTACTGATATCCTTATTATTGCATGTTTTCAGTACATTTGTACAAATTTCGATACTAGATGGCATTTACAACATATTGCATAATATCGATATCCCTATTGTTGCATATTCAGCATATTTAGTATACTATTGGTATCCCTATTGTTGCATATTTTCTGTACATTTGTACCAAATTTGAGTACTAGATGGCATAAGCACCATATTACACACTATCTATATCCCTATTGTTGCATATTTTCAGTACATTTGTACCAAATCTGAGTACAAAATGGCATTTACATGATATCGTATACTATGGATATCCTATTGTTGCATATTGTATACTATTGACGTCCCTATTGATGCAAATATTTTCAGTAAATTTGCACCAAATTTGAGTATTAGATGGCATTTTAACCATATCGCATATTATCGATATCCCTATTGTTGCATATTTTAAGTAAATTTGTACCAAATTGAGTACTAGATGGCATCTACACCATATTGTATACTATCAATATCCCTATTCCTGAATATTTTCAGTAAATTTGTACCAAATTTGAGTACTAGAAGGCATTTAAACCCTATTGCATACTATCGATATCGATATTATTGCATATTTTCTGTACATTTGTACCAAATTTGAGTACTAGATAGCATTTACACCATTTTGTATACTATTGATATCCCTGTTGTTGTATGTTTTCAGTACATTTGTACCAAAATTGAGTCCTAGATGGCATTTACACCATATAGCATACAATCGATATCCCTTTTGTTGCATATGTTCAGCAAATTTGTATCAAATTTGAGTACTACATGTAGGTGGCATTCACACAATATTGCATACTATCAATATCCCTATTATTGCATATTTTAGTCTATGTGTACCAAATTTGAATACTAGATGGCATTTTTACATGTACCATATCACATACTATCGATATCTCGATTTTTGCATATTTGCAGTACATTTGAACCAAATTTAAGAACTAGATGCCATTTACACCATATCGCACACTGTTACATGTAATATTCCTATTGTTGCATATTATCAGTACATTAGTACCAAATTTGAGTACTACATGGCATTTACACCATATCGCATACTATCGATATCCCAATTGTTTCATTTTTCAGTAAATTTGTACCAATTTGAGTACTAGATGGCATTTACACCATACCGCATTCTACTGACATCCCTTATGTGGCCTGTTTTTAGTACATTTGTACCAAATTTGAGTATTCGATGGCATTTACACTTTATCGGATACTATCCATATCCCTATTGTTGCATTTTTCAGTAAATTTGTATCAAATTTGAGTACTAGATGACATTTACATCATATTGCATACTATCAATATCCCTATTGTAGCATATTTTCAGTACATTTGTATCAAATTTGAGTACTTAAATTAAACTTAGTATGAGTATTTAATTTGTTGTTATATTTACATTTGTAAGGGAACATGTCTTAGGGAACATTATACTAGAGACATGTCTCTGATTATACCAAAGGCGAAATTTCCCTTATGTATTACGAACAATTCCTGCACAAACGGAATTTAATTGTCGACCGGCTTACATGAAAATTAAAAAAAAATGATCCGGTCAAATACAAATTTAAAGTTTTAGGCTTTTTGTCTGGGACTAATATAACATTATATTAGTCACAGGTTTTCGTGTTCACAGCTTTGGTTTTAGTTAATAAAAATTAAAAAAATATGAGATGTTTTCGGCTAATAATTATTATTTGTGGTTAGAAAACAGCCACCCGCTGGCGTATAAAAAGTGCGATTTAACCAGAGACATGTAATTTTATGTCTCTGATTTAACAAAATTATTTTATAACAACTTCGATTGCAGGTTAATTGTCTATCGTTCATATCGTTGTGTCGCTCGATCGTGCATGGTCCAGAGTTGCCGAGTATGGTAAATGGTGTATATGGTATATTGTTCATAGTGTATGGTGTATGGTTCATGTTGCAACAAAATACACCATTACACCATACACCATAAATCATTGAACTTTACACCATGAACTATTGAACCATACACCATGAACCATTGAAACATACACCATGAACCATTGAACTATACACCATTACACCATACACCATAAAATGGCCATGTTTTACCTTACAAGTACTGTATCATTCGCTCTTGGCGTCTTGGCGCAGCTGTTTGTTAAAGCATGTAGCGATGTTCGTAAAAGTTCCATGAATGAGTATATATAATTCTATTTGTATTTGTCTAAAGTACATGAACTTACGTTTACCTAATGTACTGAAAAAAAACGCCGATTTTGTTAACCATTGCGATTAGTTATATATAGGGATGTGTTTTCAAAGTCAAAGGGAATGATACTAACATTATTTTTTTTCTACAGAATAACCTATCTGAAGGAATGTCACATTACTTTTTACTCTAGATAAACGACCTTATACTTCCTGGTTAATCAAACCAATGGTAAATGCCTGGACACATTCTCTGTGCGATAACAAAATTGGTCTGTGGAATTATATTCTATTTGCTATATCTTCCTTTTGTTTATGTCAGAAGAACAGGAAACGTATCCTTTCCTGAAAATATTTATAGATTTTTATATTTACAAAAACATAAACAACTTTAAGTTTGAAGTGAAACATGACGTATGATCATTATAGTTATATTATCACATGGCAGAACCAACATGGGGGAATAAATAAAAAGAGGACTGTACATGCAAGTTATCTACGATATATCATGTAATTTTACACTTAAATACAAAAAATTAATTAAATATGAATGTCATAAATATAAAAAAATATGCCTATTTTAAACACACCCTCTTACTCAATCGTAATTTCAATTTACCTTATCGAATACACCGTTATATCTTTCAATCATCAACGAACCGATCAGTCTAGTCGTTGTGGTGTCTGGTTCTGTGCTTTGTGTCTGTCTGGCGTCATTGTTTTTGTGTCTAACGTCATTATTTTCTGTGTTCTCGTTTTTGCCCTGTCTTTGGACTTCGATTTTTGTGAATTTCACCCCTTTGTTCCTTCGGTATTCTACTGCCGTTGTTACATCAAAGCGGACGATTTCAGCTCGTAGTACGGAACATCTTTATTTGGTATAATTCTTGTAACTATATGTTTATTTATGGTAAGAAAAGTCAGTCGAACTTTTGTTTTTTTATTTATAGAATGATTTTCGATCTAGATTGCTTAATAATATTATGTAAAAATAAAGTATTACTGTACGACTATTAGGACATGCAATAAAAATACACAGAGGACTAGAACATGACAAAAAGTAGCGTTGCGTTTTTTTGTATTATATTGAAAGTAATAGCCAATTTAGAAAACGCTAACAGTAGCAGTACTTAAGAGTGTGTGATTTGCTCATCAACAAGAATGTACTTTCAAAAGAAACTCAATTTGTTGACCGTACATGTACGTTTCTAATTGAAAACTAGAAAATATTCATTTCACATCGAGTCCCGCCAGTCAAAGTCAGATCGCTTAAACGAAAAATAAAAACAACACACTTTAGTGATGTTTATCATGATAATTGTGTACATATACAGAATCATTTGAATATTTTAAGGCATACTTGAGTTATCGTTTAACATAGAAAACTGTGACAGATGGACAGAGTGATTAGTATAGCACCCCCTGACATGAGTAGACGGTTACTGCAAACTGGGTAAACATAGGGATGTGATTACTGCAGATCCCGATACATCTAACTATATAAAATCTGGACAATGAAGGCCCATATTTTTGTAAATAACAATTTGAGGAAGTATGTACATATGCTATCCAACAATATATATGATACAGATGATCCCTGCAAATGTAGTCATCTCATATGCTTGGTTTATGTGATTCTAGAAAATTCAATACTTTCACTGTTCAATGTTTAGCTAATAATACGGTATTTGTCGTAAAAACAAAAGACTGGGTTCAATTATTTTTATAGTCAAAATTACTTCATCTAATTTGATAAACATAAACATTGTACTATATTAAAGTTTCCGATTTTCGGTAGTAAGATGTATTGGGGAATGCAGTAATCGCTTTAATATTTTTTACCAGTTTGCAGTAATCAAATGCCCAAGTCTGCTCTTGTCAGGGGGTGTATAGTTTGCACCACTTTCCGCGGCGTGGCTTATTAGAGGTCCAAAGTTGAAGGAATCCTTCAATTGAACCTGATTACCAATTTTCAAAACCAATGGGTTCTCAACATTTTCCATGACAAAATTATGTCTGAATTGACATACATTTTAGTGCTGTTGCTGGTAAGATTGAAATCAAATGTTTCATCAGACTGTAAGCATGTATTATTTTTACTCTCACATTAACATTGGTCAATTAATTAGTTTGCATTGCATAAAATCTCATCCATCAATCGAGTACACTGTTCATTCTACTTCTTGTTATTATCTGCAGTAACTAGTTGTTCTTTAGATCGTAAAACTACTTCACATAAACATATCGCAACTTGATTGAAATAATTTCTCCATTTTTATCCATGATAATGTATTATATTGTTCTTATTCGATCTTTCTTTTGACTTTTATTTCTACAGCTCATGATACTAGAATGTTGGTATGCTCTCTCATTTGACCTTTTGATAAAATTTGTAAATATCTTCTTCTTCTTCCCATCAAGTACAGGCCACTGTGGTGGATTATCGTACTGGCGCATGTGGTGCAAGAAGGACTATATACAGGTGAGGTGCAGAAATATATACAGGTGCGGAGGTGCGGCTAAAAACATCCAGTACGTCTAATGTCTGATGGTGGTGGTCTGGATCTAGGACTTGAAGCAGTCCATGGAAGATGCTCGGACTGCTTCTGCTGGTAAAGAGTTCCAGATACGTATGCCATCAGGGAAGAAGGACTTCTGGTAGATAAGTGTGACCAAGAAGGTGATGTTGTTACCTCGAGGTGAGATGGTTGGTACCAGGATCTGAGATGGTATGTCAATCAACTGGTTCACCACTTGGTACATCATACAGGCTTTGGCTTGGGCCCTGCGTTCTTCTAGGGTTATCCACTGGAGCTGATTCAGCATGTAGGAGACGCAAATGGTTGAGTGGTAGTCAGCGTAGACCATCCTGGCTGCTCTCCGTTGAATCATCTCAACTTTATTGATGTTCTCTGTATGAGGATCCCATATGACTGCTGAGTATTCTGTCAAGGGTCGTATCAGTGTCAGGTAACATAAAGACTTGGTTTCCATTTGGCAGTGATGTAGGTTACGCCGCAAAAAGGCTAAGGTGTTGTTTGCCTTTTTAGTTACCTGGTTTATGTGGACATTCCATTTGAGGCTTTTGTGTATGTTGAGTCCCAAGTACTTAGCAGAGTCTACCACTCCCAGGGTGTGGCCATGGATGGTATACTTATGGCTGATGATGTTTCTCTTGCTGGTGATGTTGATTACTTGGCACTTCTTGGGATGGAACTCCATAAGCCAATCTTTTTCCCATTTCTGCAGGTCTTCAAGGAGTTTCTTGGCATCCTCAGTGGTTTTGATGTCTCTATACAAGGCGCAGTCATCTGCAAACAGTCGCGTTGTTGATCCCTCTGAAACTGCATCAGGTTAGTTGTAAATATATAACAGGAACAACAACGGACCAAGGGCGCTGCCTTGGGGCACACCGGAATGCACTGGAGCTGTGTTGGACTTCGCCCCCTCAACAAGAACTTGCTGTGTGCAGGCCGCTGAGAAAATTGGCTTTCCACTGATTGATCTTGTGTCTGATGCCATAGAAACTGATCTTGTAAAGAAGATGCTGGTAGGGAGCTTTGTCGAACGCCTTTAAAAATCTAGTAAGATTAAGTCTGTCTGGCCCCTATTTTCAATGTTCTTGGCTAAATCCTGGATGGTAAGGATTAGCTGGCTTTCACATAAGCGTTGTTTCCTGAAACCATGTTGTGCATCATGTAGAATATGATGGTCGTCAAGATGTTTCGTAATGTTGCTGCAGATGATGTGTTCCAGCTTTTTGCAGGCCACTGTCGTCAGGCTAACCGGGCGGTAGTTTTCGGCTTTGCTCTTGTCTCCTTTCTTGAATATCGGAGCCACGTTTGCTGTTTTCCAGTCTGATGGTAATATGCCTGATTGATTGAGGCCTGGAAAAGCAGTTGAAGTGTTGGTGCTACTTCTGTGGCCATCTCTTTGAGTATTCTGCATGATATTTCATCTGGTCCTGTGGCTTTATGGATTTTAAGGCCATTAAGTATTTTGAAGACTCCTTGTAGACCGATTGTAATAGGTGACACATCATCAAATGGACTAGGGCCTTTGTTTGGTATTGAGTCGCAATCTTTATTTTTGTTGAATACCGATGAAAATTGGCAATTCAGGATGTCTGCTTTCTTCTTACTATCTGATTGTATCATGCCAGTGTTGCCTTTGAGGGGGGGGCAATTCCAGTGTTTTCAATACGCAGTCCTTTGATAAAGCCCCAGAATCTCTTCGGGGTTTCTGTCGAGTCTGGGCTGATGATGTTGGTTATGTAGTCGTTGTAGGCTTTTTTACAGGCTTTGGCAGATAGCTGTTTGATATGTTAGTAACGTCTTTGATCTTTTATGTTGCCTGTTCTCCTTGCTTTTTTATAGCTCCTCTTTTTCTTTCTTGATAATGTTTTGACTTCTTTATTTATCAAGGACTGGGAATATCTTGTTGATGACTGTTTGGATGGTACATGCTTGTCTTGAAGTTTAAGCAGGTTAGATTTGATATAATTCCACATCTCTCCTATCGGACTTGATGTATTATATGATTGGCAAAAAGTGGTGGAAAGTTCTGCGCAATCTTTTCTCAGTGCATCCATATCAGCTCTTTTCCATAAGTAGATCTTACGACTAACGGGTTTGTTCTTCCTGGCAGTTGCACTGGTAACAATGTTGATCATGTCGTGATCTGCAACTCCAGGGGCTGGTGTACATTTATCGACAAATGATGGTCTGTTGGTAAAAAATAAGTCTAATGTGGCGTTCTGTCTTGTAGGGAAATTGACCATTTGTTCGAGGCCACTGTTCTGGGCACAGTCAATAAGACGTTGATTGATAGGTATTGTATTTGCTCTTCCTTCAATGTGAGTGTTCTAATTGATGTCTGGCAGGTTTAGGTCTCCACCTACCCAGAGGATTGCTTTCTTATGTCTTGCAGTGATGGTTTCTAGTGTTGAGCACATGTTGTCAATATAATCCAGCGAAGAATTCGGTGGTCTATATAATGCTCCTACTATGAGTTGTTTCCCATTTTCTAGAGTAATTGAGGCATAAACAGATTCTGTATTTATCTCTATATCTAGTTGATCACTTACTTTATCTGCCTTTACTGCGATAAGTACTCCCTCAAAACCGTCTTTCCTATCTGTCCTGTATATAGTATAGTTTGATGGAAATATTTCAGAGTTATGTATTGATTCGTTTAACCATGTTTCTGTTCCAATTATCATACTTGGTTTGTAAGTATCAATAATGTTTCGTATTTCAGCCTTTTTATTTTTAATAGTCTGAGAGTTAATGTTCAGTATGGTGAATTTATTCCATGATCGTGCAGAGTTTTGTTTACTCCTGTGTAATGCTGCTTTAGGTGATGAGCAGGCATCTGGTGGACCAAATGATTCATTACTTGATAAGCTGTTAATGGAATTTTGCATACGTATATCCACAAAGCTTTTTACAGTGTGTGCACTTTGAGAAAAAATTGTCTGCTTCTTTAGAAATCATGCATGTTCTCGTCCAAACTTAGGATTTTTTGCATGTACTCGTTTTTCTCGCTAAGCGCTCTATTATATTGTCTATAATTTCATCAATATTTGATACCAGTCCTGATACGCATGTAGGGCCATACAAAAAATATGAAATTTCATAAATAAATGTATAAGAAGGCTTTACTTCGCATTACTTGAATCGAGAATACGTCTTGTAGGGTGGGTTATTGGTTCGTGCATGTTCTTGAAAAGTACACAGCCGATTTTAATTCTTAAAAAAGAAGCAGCTAGCTGATTAATTTAT
Organism: Modiolus philippinarum; assembly: GCA_002080025.1. Classification (NCBI taxonomy): domain Eukaryota; kingdom Metazoa; phylum Mollusca; class Bivalvia; order Mytilida; family Modiolidae; genus Modiolus; species Modiolus philippinarum. The sequence goes on from MJUU01001529.1 coordinate 79,832, forward strand.
CTTTAGAATGTACGCTTCACTTTTTTACATAAGTTGTGTAAACAAACAAATTTCCGTACCTCTTTCGATTATACACACACAGATTTGTGTATTTTTCTTAAATCTAGTCCTAGAGTAGTATTTTCCGCATATGTACTAGTCCTCGCGCGATATTTTCCCCATGTTGGTTAGGCCATGTGATAATACATTGATAGAAAGGCAACCGACAGAACTGAAAGCTACTGAATAATTAACAAACAAGAAAGAAACAAAACGAAATAAGGAATTACGTATTTATCTAGTTCGAAATCAAACATGATCTTAGTAACTCTTGTCATGACAAACAATTTAAGTGATTTCTTTGATAAATAACCGTTGGATTAAGTATAGGTTTTAAGTATCTCCAGCTGTCTAAGTATAAATGTTTTTTCTCAAATTTTAGCATGTGCCTCCCAACCGTTGTGTACAAAAAAGTTCTCTCACAACAAAGTTTTAATTTATTACTACTTTAGTGGTTGATAATTCATTATAACTGTTTGTCGTCTTCAAACTTTTCTTTCGTGACAGCGTAATAAAATGGGCGTCCATGCATGATGACGTCATGCTCAAGGAAAATTTGTTTGTGGAAGCTAAAGATCAGGTGAAAATATGTTTAAGCTTTTAGTATACTAGTAGGATGTTTTAAAGTCAATAAACTGTAAATGTAAAAGTAATGCTAAATCTGTTGACGTCCTATCGAATAAAATAACGATTTTACATTTATTCAAAAATTGAAATTTCAGCTTTTTTGAACCCTTATGGTTGGGAAAAGGTTTGAAATACGCCATATCTGTTGACATACAACGAAAAGCTTACAAAAAGAGGAATCTAAAGAAAACAAAAAAGATATTACATATTCTGAAAAGTTGCAATTCCGGCACCTTAGACCCCTTATAACTCATAAATGGTAAG
>MJUU01001529.1:80782-125853 GCA_002080025.1 Modiolus philippinarum
TGAACCCTGAATCAATATGGCAATGCTAAGTTAAGTATGTGTGGACATTATACAAGCGCAGACACAGTACTAGTGTGGACACAATACAAGCATTAGCATAGTTGCAGTGATACATAAAGTTACCGTCAAACAGGAAGTAGATGAGTTATGGACTTGAAAAGGGAAGACCCGATAAAACTTTTCATACTGAAGCTTCAAAACCAAACATCAAATTGTTACTACATACATAAGCAAAGATATCCTTGAAGAAAAATTTCAATATAGGCTTTAATGGGGGAAAAATCAAAGTTATCGTCAAAGAGGAGGTAGATGAGTTCCGGACTTGAAAATGAGAGACACGATACAACTCATCATTCTAAAGCTTCAGACCAAATATCAAATCATTATTACATACACAAGCTGAGAAATCCTTGACGAAAAATTTCAATGTATAGCTACAATGGGAAAAATCAAAGTTATCGTCAAACAGGAAGTAGATGAGTTACAGACTTGAAAAGGGGAGACACGATACAACTCATCATTCTAAAGCTTCAGACCAAATCATTACTACGTACACAAGCTGAGAAATCCTTGAGGAAAAATTTCAATAAATAGCTAAAAAAAACATCGAAACCAGATGAATTTTTTTTTAGGTTATCTACACATTTATAACTTTGTCCCCGTTTTGCCCCTTTAATCCCGAAAGAAAACAAGTTTTTTAAAAATCTTATATCTAAGCACTATGCTGATTTTTCATCAGGAATCATTTAAAAAAAGTCCACATTAAAATCGGATTAAAAAAATGAGAATTGGCCCTTTCCGACCCCATTTATTTCAAGAACAGTACATGCAAAATGAAATCCGTTGAGATACCACTGATTGGAAATTTCCTCAGGAACACACTGAAAGAATCGCAAATATGTTGAAACACTTTATTTTGGCCCCTTTACAAAAAATAAGGGACCACAAAATAAAAACAAGAGGCACTCAAGAGCCTGTATCGCTCATCTGGACCATGGCTGACATTGATAAAAAGCATTTCCAACAGGAAAAAACAAAACATAAAATATAGCAGATTACCTCTTTTTTTTAAATCACAGTATTCTTGTTTGGTTTCCATGGCAATCCAAAGATCCACCAACCATTACAACCCATAACAGAACACCATTCAAAAAAAATTTGGGCAGGGGTTCCCCTTGGAATCAAGGTAATACATATTGCTGAAATTAAAACATTCAGACCAGAATTCAAATAAAAATTCAAAAATGTGGGCAGAGGTTCCCCTTAAAATCAATAAGGCCAATGTAAAAAATATGTTCCAGATGGTGGCCATCTTGGATGAAGTACAGACCTGCCAGACACGTTTTTTGATGTGACCAACATTGTGGGACCATTGTGGCTTAGTTTGGTTCAAATTGGACCAGTATTTTCTGAGAAGAGGATCTTTGAATGTATATTCCATAGGGTCCAATGTTAAAACTATGTTCCCCGCTGGCTGCCATCTTGGATGAGGTATGGACCTGCCAGATACCTTTTTAGGAATCGACCATGTAAGGGCCACTGTGACTAAGTTTGGTGTTAATTGGACTGGTAGATCCTGAGAAGATCTTTGAATGTCTTTCCCATAGGGTCCAATGTAAAAACTATGTTCCCCGCTGGCTGCCATCTTGATTAGGTACGGACCTGCCGGATACTTTTTTTGGAAGGGACCATCTAAGGACCATTGTGACTAAGTTTGGTTATAATTGGACTGGTAGTTTCTGAGAAGAAGATCTTTGAAAGTCTTTCCCATAGGGTCCAATGTAAAAACTATGTTCCCCGCTGGCTGCCATCTTGGATGAGGTACGGACCTGTCGGATACCTTTTTTGGAAGGGACCATCTAAGGACTTTTGTGACCAAGTTTGGTTCCAACTGACCCAGTAGTTTCAGAGGGAAAGATCTTTGAATGAAAAGTTCACGACGGACGCCGGACGCCAAGTGATGGCAAAAGCTCACCCTGGCATAGCCAGGTAAGCTAAGAAACTAATTTAATCCTTCCTTTTGTGCCAAGAAACATTGTGTTAAAATTCCATAAGGATTGATCAACTGGAACTTAAATTATTGACCAAAAACCATAAGTGTCTACAAACAACGACTACAACTACGATAGCGCCATCTAAAATTTCTGTGGTCGTATAGAAATTACTGATATTGCAATACTTACCCTGCATCCATGAAAAATACATGTATCTCGTTGTTTCTGCAGATACTCCCGAAAAACATCATTTGTATTTTTAGATTCCATTATAAATCATTTTAACGAAATAGCTGGGCTTTAGTAATTCGCCGGTCATTCAAACCTTCACAGCTTAAACTCTGTCTACAAAGTTTTGCTTTGCTTTGGATTTCAAGTGCGTAGAGACCGATCTCGTCTATATGGCAAGTGGTACAAAAATCACACAAATGCCTATGCAAAATGCAAACTGCGAACTTTCCTAGAAAAGCTTTTTCTAAGATGTCTTGACAGCTGTAAAAGAGGGCCTAACAAAATTTGTGATACATGATTTTCAAAACCGTTGTAAATGAAATAAGGATAATAATCTACTTAACATCTTTTACCCTTCACCGCACTGTTTCAGCATTAACTAACACTTTTGACTTATCCACACTTAATACTACCACTCCTCATGAATAACTGAAACACGACTGATAATCGTAGAAAAAAATACATATACAGGAAAAAATTATTAAAGCTACTGATCGAAAATGTATTTGCACAGTATTGAGGACTTGTTTGTAACGTACTATCGGAATTCTAATTGGCACAAATTTTGCAACTCTTAAAGCCGATGTGTTTCTCCACTCTTACGAAGTTGAATCCATAGAAGGTCTTATCCAAACCTTACGATAAAAAAGTAAGTGAGAACTGAAACATTAAATAAACGAATAATGCAATGACAATGGCCAAATCGGAAAACCAAAGTAACAAAGACATAAAATTAGTACGGCATAGAAATAACTAAAATAATTTCTTTGATTTCAGCTTCCGTTTTATAGATGATATTTGGTCACTAAACGCACTTTACTTTTGTGCTTTCAACATCTCATCTATTTAAAAGAGCTCCACATTAAGGATACTAAAGCCACTTCCAAAATGACCTCATACCTTGACTGACAGCTGAGGTAGACTACAACTAAGCTGTATGACAAACACGATGACTTCACTTTTAACTATAATCAACTTTCTTTGTCTTTGTAGCAACATTCTAACAGCTTCAGAATATTGTGTTAACATCTTCCAACTCAACATCGTGTGGTCAAAAAGTAACTTCTTTGATAAAGATCAGTTACTCAAAAATAAGCTACTTAATCAAGGGTATTTTACCTACATCTATAACTTGAAGTCTTCAAGATCTTGTGGATATCAGTTTCCCAGTTGACAACAAATATTTCCCTTAAACATCTCAAGTTTGATTTTTCACCACTAGATTTAACTTTTCTGCCGAAATTGACAGATTCTATTATATGATGGTCTTCTGATAGAAAGTAGGAGATTCTGACTTTATTGGTGCACGTGATCTCACTCATGGGTTTAAATTGGGTCCGTGTTGTTTATCTGTATGTTGCAGTATTTTTGCCTCCATTTTTTACAAAAAATGTAGTTGATGTGTTTCTTGGCGTTTCCAAAGTCGCCATTGTCATTGGACTATTTTTTGACTAATGCTTTATATCGTGACAAGACAAGTCACTTGCATTCAAACCTATTAGATAGGATAACCGGAAACCAGTTTTATAATATGACCCCAGACGTACTCAATTTACGTTGAAATTTGGGGATTCTATATCTCAGGAACTGCAAAGAGGAATTAGTTCATATTTTGTATAAACGTTCAGTAAGATGAGAGAAAGGAATCTGTGTGACAGAAATTTTCAAAATGGCCATCGTTTCCAAGATGGCGACCTAAATACGTAAAAAGTTATGAATTCAATGAAAATTTCATTTCTGGGTAGATTCGAAGCTGCTAATAAGATAGAATCATCGACTTTGTCGTCTGGGTGACATCGGCTATTGCTTGCAATTGCAAATCTAGTTAATAATGTTATTATAGGTTTAAATGATGTACATGATTGTGTATGTATAACTCTTCTAGCAAGTTATGTTTTTATGATATACATGTACCCATTGCAAACATCCCTATCTGCTTTCTTAAATAAAAACAAAGTATGCAGAAGTTGAATATTCTAGTAGGGCATTTTGTTAAAAACGCGGAAGAACTTTCATACAGCAACCGGTTAAATTTGCCTTATTTAATATTAATGACATGATTTTATTATTTCAATATGTGCTTATGCTCAATATCAATGAACAAAATACCGAAGTTGATGTGATTTTTGTTTCGACATATTTCCATTTCGACAACTTATGTCTCGTCAGTGCAAATCAAATCAAAACATCTGAAAATCAATTAACCGTTACATATGTGTAATAGCGGATAGAGAAAAGTAACCAAAAGCATTAAATTATTCTTCGCATGGGAGGCCGCGTTTGGTTTCGGATCAATCGTTGTTGAAAGAATTCCACTGATCACTAAGGCATTTCTAATCCTCGTTTTTACGGAAATGTTAAAAAATGCCATAAACGGAGTAAAAATTCAGAAAAGCTTGTACGTAACTTACATTCTTAAAGTAATAGGGGATATTTAATCATTTTTGAGTTTATGGTCTTCCAAACCTAAGATTTTATCTGCACTGAAGACATAAGTTGTCGAAATATGCATATACAGAAAATAAATTCACAGTAACTTCGGTATTTAGTTATTTACTTGTTACTCCACTTGCATCCGTTTAATTAGCTTTGAGATCTAGTGACCTGAAATTTCCTCTGATACTGCCTCTCAGTGATACTGCAGATGTCTACTGAAATATATGATGATTCTTGACCAAATCCTTCGGGAAGTTTTGAGTATGCTTCTTCATCCGTAAGGTGACAGTGTTTTACCAGCAGACTAGGCTTCTTCAGCTGGCCGGCAGTTTAACGACGAGCAACCCTGACCCTTGTTTCAAAATTACGTATTGTCAGTTTCTCCCCTTTCAGAATTGTGGTCATGAAGTTAGAAGTCTTCCTGTATTTGGTTTTATTCGTATGTTAACGATTGTTTTTCTTTTTTGTCCCGTACTCAAGTGGTGTTCTAATTTCTTAGTGTTTCCAATATTAACATTGTCCATGGATTGTTCGTTCTTTTGAATTACGATTAGGTTCTCACTTACTTTACTATACTCTTGGGAAATCGGATAGATAAAAGGGAGGTTAGGGTACCCATAAACTGGTTTAACCCTATCGCTGGCTTTTGCTACTGCCGGTACCAAGTCCGGCCTTCAAGAGTTCCTATCGTTTTTCTTTTGTCTTATTTGTGTTTTTCCAGTGTAGGTCCCTGGCAGATTGTGGCATGTAATTATAATTGTCAGCCATTGTAAATGTTTCCTGTAATCTCTTATCTCATAAAGCTTTGTCAAAATTGGCTCAGTAATTAAGATAAGTTGATTAAAATGTGAAATGTTAACAAACATACTTTGGCTGACAGGTCATGGCACGATTTGATATGACCACTTTAAAGAATTTGATTAAATTTGCTCCTACAAAAATACATTAGGAAATAATCTTCCAACATTATTTTCTTTTGCATTACTTTCCTCATTTAAACAAACTAAGTTAAAAGTAAGTTTGTGGTCAACATCAAAAATAGTTATCCATTTGTTACGCTTGTCAGAACTATTGTTTTGTGGTTGTTCTTTATACCAATGACTGTAATAACGAAGTTACGGAACAGAATTTCCAAGAACCGACTTTAAACAGCAAATAACTAAATACCGAGGTTACTGTGCAAAGCGGGTGCATAACGACGTCAAAATTGTCAACCGCAGTGGTCTTCATTTGGTACAGAAATTTTGAAAAGAAATGGGAGGTGAGATAATTTTAAAATATATATAAAATTTATTAAGCCTTTGTGTGTCTTGTCTGTTTTCTAGTTGGTTCACTTTATGTCTATGAGAGTCTGGGATGATGTTTATTTCGCTGAACTTGATTACTCTTTTTTAGGGGCCAAATCCGACCTGCCATTGGGTGTGGGGTTTCCTCACCATTCATTGAAGATCTTATGGTGGCTTTGAGTTGTTATTACTCCCCTTTGGGTCGTTGTCTCTTTGACACATTCCCCGTTTCCCTTTTTTTCCTATATAGAAAAAAATAATAATAAATATGCGGAAACATTATCAGTATAGAAACACGAAACACAATATAGTCTAGCTGTTATTTGACATTGTGTCAATCGTTGAAAATATTATACAAAATAAAAATTTGTATTTTGATAAAATTATTTTTTGGAGATCTGTTGCTCTGAAGCAATTATTGTCATCAAATGCGAACATACCATGAAATATTAATCTTTTTTGACAGGTAAGTCCCTCTTATTTTATATTATTTTTCATTGTAAAAGAAATCATTAATTGGTTAATAAAAAACTATATATGAAGAGGAAAGTTGTCAGAGTACATTTCTTTTCAGAATGCCTGGATTTGTTCTTTAAACATATCATCATATCCTTGTTGAATTGTTATTTTATCAATACGAGACATTCACGGTTACACGAAAACAAGAATTTATATACTTGAACTTCATTAATATTACGCTGCAATTTGCTTTAAAATCCATTCTTTAATCTCATTTCCGCTATTGAAATCCTTTCGTAGAATGGATAAAATCGCTGGAACATTCATTCATAATATCTATTTCTTAACATGACGAGATATATGATCTTGAGTTCAATATTCATTAGTTCAAATAAACTGAGATTACTCACAGGATATTACAATTATTTTCCGGAAGGGGGACTACTTATCAATGTAATAATGAAGTAATATTTTACACACTGCTTTTTTTTGTAGTATCTTGAAGACACGGTAAATATGGCTTTGGGATCTAGTGTCCTATGTGTTTTTTCACGCAAACTGGCCTGACACTGATAGTGCCGATTTCTACTTAAAACGTGATGATACTTTTCAAATCCTTCTGGAAGTTTTGACCTTTATATTTATTTCGCGACAGTGTTTTACCATAAGACTTAGCTCCTTGAGCCGAGCCGACAGCTTAGCGGCGAGCACTCCTTGACCCATCTTTCAAAATTACGTTTTGTCCCTTTATTTTCTTTTCCCAGATTGGTCATTGAGTAAGTTGTCTACCTAGATTGCCCGCCGTGCGCGGTCCCGGCTGAAGAATAGGCCCGCAGCATCCTCTGAGCTTGGAGTATGAGCCAACCTAACAGAGGACCCCGAGGGAACCCTGGGATATAGAAATAGGACCCAGTATCTCCGGCTTGCGGGGTGTGACCCCTCCTAAACGGAGGCTGACCCCGAGGGTCCCGGGATATAGAAATAGGACCCATTCCGTGGTTGTGCGGGATTAATAAATACACAACCCATCTTTCGGATGGGATGTAAACTCAGGTCCAGGTGTTGGGAGAAATGCCACGCTTCCTGCACGTTAAAGAACCCTTGTAGCAAGCTCTTTTTGGGGTGGTCCGTAGGTGATCGGCTACAAGGCTAAATTCCCCGCCCTTGACGATTTCACCCTACTTTTCCAGTGGCAGTCAGAATTTCCCGTCCCATGGCCCTTTCCATACCCCAAAGTGATTATTTATCAACAAACTTGTTCTCGTCTTGATATAGCTGAAATATTGCTGAGTAGACGTTAAACAATATTCAATCAATCAATCAATCTACCTAGATTGCGTTCTATTCGATTGTTATACTTTAGGGAAAAGTGACAAAGAAAGGGGAGGTTTGGGTTCCCTTAAACAGTTTAACACTACCGCTGGCTTTTGCCAGTGCCGGTGCCAAATTTGGCAGTCCCGATTTCCTTTCGTTGTTTACATTTGTCTGTTATTTTGTTCCTTGGTTCTTTGTTGCATGTAAGTGTATTTTTTAGCCATTGTAGGTGTATCCTGTAATCATTTATATCTTATTATAATTACATTTCATGAATATTCATTTGAATTCCGTCAATTTGATAGGTGTACAGCGCTCACGTGGCATATCAATGTGAAGTTGCAATTCCCATGAAACATATTTGACCACGTGTTCACGTGGCGGATGAATTTGTAAAAATAGAATCCCAATATACATGATGTACTTGCCTGGAAATAGATTCCTTTTTCATATTTCGGGTTTAAAATGTAATTATAAGAATTTAATGCATTATTTTGAAGTTTCATAGGGACTATGAAAGGGTTGACCGGGCGCACATTTTCATCATGAAGCGCTACCGCGCTTCATTAAAAATTTGCTTAGGTCAACCCTTTCATATGTCAATGAAACTTCAAGATAATGCATTTAATTCTTAATAAAACACATACAATAGCATATATACATACGGTTTATAAACTGGTATAAGTGCTACCTGTATTTTACGAAGCCCAGCAGATATAAGTGAAAATAGTGGAAATTTTAAGCATTTTTTAATTAATTAAATTATACAATTTCAGAGGTCTACACAGCTTCATGTTATTCTAGTGTCATACAAGGGATTCATACTCTTTTGAGCATTCTTGGTTTCACTCTTTAATAAAGAGTTAATGTTAACATTGCAAGTTTGATTTCAACATTGGTAACAACGAACTTTTATAATTCATATCAATGCAAAGAATTTTTTTTTAATTTTGCTATTTGCTTAAAATGCACACTGCAGTTTTGACAAGTGGGGCAGATTTGTCTAAAGTCGTTGTTTTAATCGAAGGGTTTACATTTTTTTTTATAATTTTGTAAGTGATGGAGGTCATCTTTGTATCACCGAAAAGATAAGCTGCATGAACTAATATTCATTGTACAGTACATATATATAACTTTGCTTTTCAACATAAAGTATATTTGACATTATGAAACATAAGAAGTAGAATACCGGTGTAACAAAGGATTGGAAATTAAATAGATTAAAGTTCAAAGATATGACCAGAACGAGAATGCAGAAAACAATGTCCTTAGCCAGCTACGAAACGAAAAAAACAAATACAACATTCAAAATTAAGGCACTCAAAGCGTGAACTCAAATAGACTGAGTGACATCAGGTGCTGTGTAAGGGCAAGCATGTCCTGCTCTGTTGACAGCGACCGTAACAGTGGCATAGAGTCAATGTAATAAAAAGTCAAAATCGTTATTGTCAAATGCAAGAAACCGTGAATCTGGCTGAAATTGTCTGCTTTGCATTTGGGACACCGACATGTCATATATTTCAATAATTTTATGGTGACGGCCATAGAATTTCTTGAGAGAGGAAATTAACATCGGTTGTAGAAATCCCTGACTTATGACCTTTGCGATAGTTTTTTTCTTTTTTTTTTTTGCTATTCAAAAACTCAATGTACAAACTAAATACTTGACAGTAACGAATCAACTGTGCATTATACACCAAATAGCTAGGCTGGAGAGTAGGTATATTGCTAAAAAAGGGAAAATTTATAATTGATAAGTTGAAATCATCACGCTTGTTTTATGGTCAACATCAAATGTTCATTTTCGTCAATATGCAACAGAAGATCTAGGTAGGTAGATGAATTAAAAAAAGAGTAAGCAGCTTGAACCATAGAACTTAATAAAAATAAATAAAGATTTTTAAACGTCTTGATGAAAATTGACTCTTTCTTTTTCAACATGTGCAACTTATATTGAATCTGCACTTCAATATCAGTTTGCGAGGAACCGTCAGACAAAACATATTTGTATTGTTCGAAAAAGAAAAAGGACTAAAAAAACTTAATCATTAGATGGATAACAATTCACCAGTGATTCGAAAATATTGATCTCCAATGAGAACAAGTCTATAATCGTACCACCAGTAAACGATCGCGTTACCAAAACTGGTTTTATCTCCTTACTATAAGCGCGGGAATTTCTCATAATATACTTCTGCAATCTAGATTATTTTTGTACTACTGTAACTTGGAACTCGTTAAGCTTTTTAAAAAAAGATAGAAAGTGGGTTGTGTGTTTGATGGCGATACAATGGTACAACATTTAGGTGTCATGATTTGCATTGCATCGGGAATTTTCCCCTAATGTCGATCCCAGATGGTTAAGATCAACAAGGTCTTATGCTTAATAAACAGGTCATACTTTTGCAAGAATAGCAAAGATAAAATACAATGGATTCTGCCACCTGGTTATTACCTGTCGGGAGATCAATCTGAAGCTTCTGTCCTTAGGATTCTTCCTACTTACTGGGTAATCAGTAGAGCATCTGGAAGTTTGATAAGATTAAAGGGGCTACCCAAACACCTAATACATAACATCACAACACCCCTGCAATGAAGCTTGAAAAACAGGATTGATGGGCCAATGACGACTACATTTTTGTAACACACCGACAAATTATCCCATTAAGGGAAACTTCTAATACGAAGCACTTTTCCAGAAATATCATTAAACTGTCATTTCAATAGGTGGATACGTTTTAAAAATGTTATTTATCGTTTGCTTATCTTATATCATACCTATACAAAAAAATCATTTGCTATAAATAGTGTTTTTATGTGGAAATGTGGTAACAAATAAAAACATTTTCTTTTGTGTTCTGTGTCAATTGTAATTCTTTATGAAAATTTAAAATTATGGATTGCTTTAAAAGTAATAATATCGATTTGTTACTGATAAATGAATTAAGAATCCAATTATATTTTGCAATGTTTAAGATGAGAGTATGATATTATTACTATTACGTTTAGAAGAGTAATTGAAGAAAATCGGAGGGCTTGCATATTAATTATAAATTAATATCAAGTGTTTACAATGAGTAAGATGTGTATTGTGTTTATCCATGTTTATCGGAAAGTAGTGTACATAACCATGAAATAAGATTACTTTTTGAAAGTTATATTATGCCTGAAAACGAATCCAATTTCACAGGAGATAAACAAAACCATGAAATACAGCTTAAGTTACTTCAAAAAGAATACTGAATAGTGATGTTGTCGATAGTTTGATTAGCAATAAAGTACAAGAAAGCATACCGATATTCAGGTCTAACAATGAATTAGAACTCCAAGAAATAACATGGGTATAATCACACTCGGTGAGGAGGGAAAACGTGCTGCTTGCTTTTATAATAGAAATAGCATTTTCATTTAGGGTATTTTTTTTCTCTGCTGATTCAAATTATTTCAACATGCATGCAAATATTATACATATATTATACGCGTTTTCCCAAACTGGAAACAAATTTAGGAAATGCTTTGTGTAAATAAAATTCCACCTGATAAAAAATATCATACGGGAGATATATGTATTTCGCCCTATAATAATATGTTCGGTGGGAGAAAAATGAAATATTGGAATACCTTTTTAAGCATTAAAGTCTGTTTCAATTCCTTTAAATAATGGAAATTTGACAATATTTGCTTTATTTGAACATTAATTTCTTTATATTTTTGAATATAGATCAGGAATAACCATACATGACTAAAAAATGACACTGTTATGGTTAAAATAATGCATAGATCGCTTTGTACATGTGAATTCTCCTTATTTTCCTAAGATGCTTAAAATATTCTATGTGTTGGATTTATCTGTTTTAAGGGCGAAAAGGCAGGACAATTTAATCGATGATTAAGATACATTTGGTGAAAAAAATGGATCACCTGTATACAGGTAAAAGGTGACACTACCAATGTTAGATTAGTCCATTCTGTGTGACAATCGCACGCGATAAATATTTACCATTTAAACATAATAGAGATTTTGAAAAAGTTGTTTTTCCTCAAAAGTATATGATTTGTTAATAAGTAATAATCGAATTTAGAAGTGTATGGTACTTTTACAAAGTTATGAATTGTTTTAGCCGAAATATCTGCAGAATGCAAGATCCATTTTATAAGTGAAGTGAAACAGAGTTTAGCCCCTTTTCCCGTAATTAATGTTTAATGAGGACATTTTGCAAAATATATATCAGTTCAAAGTACGGTGATATACACATTTGTCGTTACTTGGTATATATCTAAGAGTTTACAATGCGCAAATGTTGTAAAGACATCAAACCTGTAATGACGATTGCCTTGAATTAAAAATGATGAGTCTCTGATTGTTCATTACTCCTCTACTGGCAGATTTGTTTTTTGTATTCCTGCGAGACTTAATTTCTTGAGGGACTGACAAAAGGTCATAAAATGAAATGGAAGGTCCTTCGATCTCACTTATGGAAACATTGGAGATTTTCTTTCCATTAGTAAACCATGTTTTGAAAAATCAATCCCATAAATACATCCTCAAAAAGGGAACGACAAAAACCACTAGATCTATATCTTTTTTTGGACTAACATCTGGAATTTGAAAGCAACAGGTGTCTCAGTCAGTATTAAAATTTATGACAAAACGGTTGATTTTAATTTCAAAATTATCAATTTCCCACACCATTGACAAATATTTTGACTGATTTTACCAGAGTCAGTCGTTTTTTGGACTCAAAATGTCTGAGCTGCGTTGAGAGTGACCGTGCCATGTTAATTCAACGCTGATCAGTCTGTTTGAGCAGCGTTGGGCCCACTTATTTCAGTCAAACTCAGTCTTCACCTGTGTTGTAAAAGTCTGTTCAGTGTTTAGCCAATGCTAATCAGTCGTTTTCAATACTACCATGATATTTGTTGAGAATGTCTGTCCAGTGTTGAGTCAACAGCAATCAGTCATTCTCAATGCTACCTGTGTTGTAAAAGAATGATCCGTGTTGAAAATGAATGACCAGCGTTGAACCAACATTGGACAGACATTTTCAACACGAATCAGTCTTTTACAGTACAGGAGGTGTTGAGAACGACTGATCACCGTTGAGTTAACACTAGACAGACACTTTCAACAGATATCAGTTTTTACAACAAAGGTAGCGGTTTGAATGATTGATCAGTGTTTACTCAACACTGGCCAGACTTTTAAAACACAGGTCAGTCATTTTTAACAAATAGAAATTTTATTTATTTAACTAATTAATTTTTATTTTATATTTATTCTATCTATTGATATTTTTGATTATGCATCTGAATACTTTTATTTATATTCTTCATGAATTATTCATTTATTTTCTTTTTTTTGTCAATTAACGAGCTGCGCGCGCAGCTCGAGATTGACATAGAAGTTACACAAAAAGGAGAAAAACCTCATTGCGCATTTCTTACGCTTTATATGAAATATATCCGTACCGCAATATAATTCGCCGATTAGACAAATATTTTATATAGAATCGGCCTCAAAGATCGATGGATAAAAATTGTAAATAATGATCAATGAATTTAATCAAGGAATGCATGTGTACTTTTAAAATAATATTACCGAATCTATCTTATTTGCTAGGTAATCGTTCATCGGTGACATGCATTTGACTTGATACATGTGTGACCTATGACCTTCCAAACATGAATGAATGGTAATGTCTGGAGCTCCGTAATAATTTGTAATCATCATGTCGGTATTTTGTTATTTATTTTCAACAAATTGTGATTTCATTAAAATGATGAAAAAGGGTAATATATTGTCAACAAGGAGAGTAATTACAAACATGTAACAATAAATAGGTACAGAAAAAGGTATATAAAATGATAATAAATATCTGATAAGGTCAATTATTATTACGATGAGACCCAAACATTTTACACAGCTGCTGATCATATACAAAAATATGTCAGTCATAAAGGCAATATATTTATTATGTAAATATTATAAGATTTGAGAAAGGAAACTGATCCGATTTGTCCAGCAAGAATTTAACTGTGCATTTAACTGTACATCATTTTCGACCATTTCGAATAAGCTGATGGAAAAGGGTTACCTTTTCAGTGGAAAATAAATGAATATGTAGGGATTTTTGAAATCATATTCATACATTTTGTATAAGGTCATGATGGTATTGGACTTTGAACACTAGCAACAACCCTCTCAATAAAGTATACATGTGACCCTCGAGGGCTAGCTGTGGTGCCAAACATTTAAATTCCTGATTAGGATTTGGAGAGGATGTAGTTTCGTGACATATTCTTGAATATGGTTCCAGAGTTTTGTTGAAGAAAAAAATGATTTCATTTATGAATTCAATATATATATGTATACTATCGTCCCTATCGTTGTTTACGTTTGTTTTTTGTCTAATTTGTGTTTTTCCCGTGTAGTTCCCTAGCAGATTGTGGCATGTAATTATAATTTTCAGCCATTGTAGGTGTTTCCTGTTTTCCCTTTTATTCCATACAGAGTAATAACTCACAATTGTAATTCTAATAACCATAGTCTCCAAACTAAAAACAACCACACTTTTGTCAGAGTAAGTTTGCTCATTATTTCAGTCGACGTTAATTGACTCAGTACCTTCGTACTTTGATTATTTTCTGTATTTATCTAATTTTATTAGTATTTTAGATTATTTATTTCTCCACTGTCTTACACAAGAACAGATTTCATTTAAAACTTGGAATATCAAAATTTAAAAACTAAGGATTATCTCCCTCCTGCAATAGCTCTTTCCTTAGCTGATATTGGCTTTTCTATTTAGACCATTTTAGTAATTTGTTCTCTATTAGGTTTTACACATATTCCGGTTTCTGAACTTCCAAATGTTTTGATTTGATCTCTTGAAAGGACATAAGTTGTCGAAATGAGCATATGCGGAAAATATATTCACGGTATTTTTTATTTATACAATAATCGTTACATTAATGACCTTATATGTTTATTCTTTAAGCAATCTATTTCTTTCTTTGGAAGGGAAAATTAAAACCGAACAGATGAATATATATATATAGAATCCCGCCAGACCACACTGACGACATGGAATACTTTTGTGATTATCGTGATGATTGTTAAACGATTGTGTGTAATTTTTCTTTTGTAGACCCACTCTTTTTCATGTTTCTTCCGATTAAAAATTCAAAAGTTATTATATTTTTTTCTTTACATTCATGATTAGGATGCGTGAAGATGATATCAAAAGATATTGCACCTACAAAACAATTATGAAAATATGAAAATAAAAATATATATTGTGCAATGGCCACAAATTAAGATTGCACAGTACAGTATATAAATGTTTTGTTTTCTTTTTGGATTAAGTTCAAGATTAAGCAAAATTTTTAAAGGTGATATTTGCATTCTTTACCAATAAAAAACTGAAATTTAAACTTTCTAATTTCGTTATAAAGTCAATATGAACATCACTCACATTTACAACCTTTGAAGAGTTCATATGAACATTTACACCAATTGTGCCTTTATTTTGAATGTTGTGATTTCTATTTCTGTGTTTTGTATCTGTCTAACGTCATTGTTGTCTGTGTCTGACGTCATTGTTTTCTGTGTTCTCGTTTTAGCCATGTCTTTTGACTTCGATTTTTGAAAATTTCACTCCTTTGTTCCTTCGGTATGATACTGCCGTTGTTTGTAACACGTCTCTCGAGTTATGTACATCGGGTTGATTGTGATATTTATAAACTATACTACACCTCCTTAATTTTGCATTATTGGATATTTTATTCGACTTGCAAATTTTGTCTCAACCCCCATGATATGTTTAAGATGGCATATTTTGTCCTGTGATAGTTCCGTTTTTTTGCGAAATGTTTGATCAGGTAGAAAAAAAAAACAATCCCGATTGTGTATTGCATGTATATATTTTTTTTCTGTTGCAGAGACACTTATAAATTAATGTCTACGTCTGTAGCGGATGGTGCTGTACAAGTAATGTTAAAAAATATCAAATATTTGGAATCATATAACTTTTGATATACGTTTACTTGACCACCGCTTGTCTTGTTGATTTCAAAAGGTAAGAGGCTAACGACTTAGAAAAATGAATTAATGAAAAGTATGTATCGTTTTGTTAACTTTAAGAAGGTTCGCTCCTCATGTTTTGGGATTTTTGTCAGATTTTCGGAATCCTCGGGTTTCATCCATTTAAAAGTATAATAATATTTTGCCAATTGACCCCCTTATTTTTTTCCATAATTTCATTTTAAACATCTTTGTGAGCATTCAATAAAAATTTCATTTGATTCTATTTATTCTGTTACATGCATTCATAGTCAAACCTTGTTAATGTTAATCCTATGAAAAATCAGAGGAGTTCGGTTTCCCGCCAAATTTTCAATCACTTAAAACTCAAAAACAAGATCATCAACCTATCAATTTTTTCACTTAAATTGTTTCTTTTTTAATTCTTTAACATAAAATCATGTTTATTTGAAATCCTATTTATTTTCAAATGGAGTAGCGAACCCCCTTAAATGAATGTTAATACTAAAAACTCTAGGCAAAAGGTATAGATCCGAAATTTCGTCACAACTTTTGTATAGTCATGCAATATTGTGGGATGCCTTTTCGGACCAATCGGGTCACAACTTCCTGTTTTACTGGCTTTGTCAATTTTGATACTTTTAGAATTATAGAGTAATGTTTTCTAGATAATTTTATCATTCTTTATCATTCTTTCCATACTTGTATTTTCCCACACTTGTACTGTAATCACTTCTGTATTGTGTTTAAACACAGTACACACTTGAGTTTGTACCTACCGTATACATGTATGATTAAGGGTACAATGAGTGGGGGCGTAATCGGACGTCAATCGGCGACAGCTCTTGTTTGGTATAGGTTTTTGCCTCAGGGTGTCCTAAAACAACGGCAATGCTCTTTTTTTAACTAAGGATTTGCAAGTCGTTTTCTCTCTCTCTCTGCCCCCCNCCCCCCCCCCCCCCCCCCTCTCTCTCTCTCTCTCTCTCTCTCTCAAAGAAATTTGGTTTTTCTTATCTAAGTTAGCACTTAAATTTATTACACATGTACACATTACTGGTCCATACGAGCTTTAATTTGGTAATGTATATCAATGGGGCCACATATCGGTTTTTCATGTTACTCGTTTACATCATTAAACACCTTAGGGACCGACTATTTATTGTACATAAGACAAAGTCTCTACAAATACATGGTAAATCAAATCAATGGAACAAATTTTTTACAGGTATTCTTCATCTTGAAATCACCATGAGGCCTTCCACAATGAGCTTTGAGCCATACCTATTCTCAATATTTATATATAAAAAAACACACTTTGTGCCCTCAGCTTATCTATATCGAATTATCAATGGAAACACACAATGTGAAACATTTTTATATAATATGTTATTGGGTTAGAAACAAAATTACCGAACAATGTGGTGAAGAGCCGAAGTCCATGAGACAAAAAGACAAATCAGGTGGAAACCACTGGTAAAATTGTCGACTGCAATAGTCCGGACTTGGTACAGGCATTTCAAAAGAATAGTGGGTTAAATCACTTTTATGGCGTGCTAAACTTCCCCTTCAATTGCAGTAGTGCCCGGTAGCAACTCAACAGCAATTGCTTTTGAAAGCTCGTAGGCAGTAAAAAGAAATGATCATAACAGTATTAAGTATAAAATGAATCTTGAATCAAAGTTCTGACCGAAATTTAAAATTTTTCCACAAGGGACTGATATTTCATAAAGATTTTTTAATGATCGTATTGGACGGAATTTTTTGGAGCCTTGATTAATAAGGCGGTTAAGAGATAACTTTGTCCGATGAGAAAATTCGTAAATTTTTGCGAGCTTTCGCGTAACGAATCAGATGTGAATCGTACACTCTGTAGGCAGCAGAAGCTGTAACATGACTGTCCATGTTAGGGAAATTGATGATTTTGAAATTAAAATCGTCCGTTTTGTCGTAAATTTTAGTACTGAGATGACCATTTTCGTCCAATGTTAAATGAACGTGTCGAACGTGTCCTAAGATAAGATAAATCTTATGACGGTCTTTAGACAAATCTTTGTCCTAAGATATGTCTTAAGATGGTCGTAAGTCATAACTAGGATGAAAATTGGACTTTAGACTATCTTAAGATATATCTTAGCTAAGTCTGATCTTAGGAGACTTTCATTAAACAGGTCCCTGTTGTCAATATTGCATTAAAGTGGCAAGTTGAGTTGCTTTATCTTTATAAAAAAGTATCAAATTGCATTGGAATTGATTTTGTTATAAAAGTGTCTGTTAAAAAATATTTGGAGATACTGCCGATGTCTGCTGAAATACATGAAGACTCTTTACCAAACCCTTCGGGAAGTTTTGAGTTTGATTTTTCTTCCGTAGTGCGACAGTGTTTTACCAGCAGACTAGATTCCTTCGAGCTAGCCGGCAGTTTAGCGGCGAGCACTCTTTGACCCTTCTTTCAAAATTACGTTTTGTCTTATGCTTTTTCTGTTCCAAGATAGTGGTCATTGAATTAGTAGTCTACCTGTATTGTGTTTTATTCGCGTGTTTATGATACTATAGGGAAACTGGATAAAGAAAGGGGAGGTTTGGGTACCCATAAACCGGTTTCACCCTACCACTGGCTTTTGCTAGTGCCGGTACCAAGTCCGGCTATCCCGAGTTCCTATCGTTATTTATGTTTGTCTCTTGTTTTCATTATTGTTTTTCTGGTGCAGTTTGCTTGTAAATTGTGGCATGTGATTGTAGTTCCTGGCCATTGTAGGTGTTTGCTGTTTTCCTGTTTTTGTAATTGGAGAAAATTAATGCGTTCAATAAAATTAGTATGCTGAAGGAAATTAATTCACGTGAAAATGGCCATACTTTTTTCAATGCAAAGGATTCTGTTCACAGCTGAAGCTACATCAATATATCTCACAGTAATGTAGATGATGTACTTATTTCTTTTAAAATTTCTAAAAAATATGCAAAATAATTCGGTCAAAAACCTGGTAATTCTAAATGCTGTGGCATATTCTCGAACCCAAAATTAGAATCAATTTTGTAATTCCAAATGACAATGATGGATTTTCGGATAATTTCCACATAGAATTGAATGTTGTTAATTGCGAAAATTTATAATTGTCACTTTTGTAACCTTATAAGAGGTTAAAAACACCTATTTCTACGAACAGACCAAAGCTGAATGCTAGAATGGATCATGCATACGCTAAAAATGTCTTACGACCATCCCCTTTATTATGTCAAACAACTATTTTATTCTTAGTCTTTGTATTTTATAGATTCTGCTTATTTCCAGTATATCCATTTAGACACTGCTATGTTGAATTATTTCCCAAAATTCGTATGTATTTTGATATCGGTTTTTGGTGTGATACGTTTGCTTTGTCATTTCCATCTGTGGTTTTCAATAATCTTTTTCATACATTTCTTTGTCTTGTTGCATTACAAGCCACTTACAACACTTCCCAATCGTTTGCGTCACAAGTTCAAATCATTCACTATAGTTAAATGAAACGCCTGACGATTAATGACTTGCGGTCATTATCGCTAAAGATGTTAATCTTTGTTGGTTCTTCAGATTTGTCTTCTAGGAAAAATAATTTAGATCGATACATTTACATTATCTCTTATTTATCTGTTCAACATCAGTATATGCAATGACCATGAAACATAAGGATCCGTTTCAAACACATTATGTCGTAACCTTATACAAATAGCAATGCTGAATTTTTTTTTCATTTTTTATTATCACTCTGTTCTAAGTTTTTAAAATTCTTTGATTTTATGGTCTTCCAAATGTTTAGATTTTATCTGCACTGAAGAGACGTAGGTAGTCGAAATGCGGATATGCAGAATTTAAATTCACAGTAACTTCGGTATTTATTTTTCTGATAATATACCTACTGCATAGCGCTGTCCTTATCTTAGCTTTGGTTTTTCAAATAGCTATTATTTGTTCTCTGTTAGATTTTATGGTCTTCTAAATGTCTTGATTTGACCTTCAACCATGGGATACAAGTTGTTGAAATTCTTATATGCAGAAATTAAATTTACAGTTACTTCAGTATTTGTTATAAATAGAAAGTAGTAAGTAAGGAATGAACTTCTTACAAAACGGCACAGCATTTGGTCAATGCTTTTTGGGGCATGTAGTGTCTTTGGTCTTCCGTCTTCTGGTGTTCTTGCTTTTGCCTTGTCTCTTGACTTTGATTTATGTAATCTTGTGCTTCGTTCCTTCGGTATTTCTAGTGCCATTGTTAAAAATGAATGGAATATTTATTGTTCTCAACTTACTTGTTTCAAAGGTGTCAAACAACTTTACATACTTTCTATTCTAAGATTGCATTCTTACTTCTTAGTATTTTCCTGGTTTGACGCACCTATGAAATTCTTCTAAAAAAGTCTAATCTTACTTCATGTGTTTTTCCCATTGAAACGTCCTATTGTTGTTCTTAATCTGAAGTCAAATGGAAAACAAATAACTATAAAGCTATTAGATCAACAGCAAGTAAGCAAAGACCTACCTGTCAAGATTTAGAATTTCAATTCAATTACTCAAGCTTTTTAAAGATCACATTTAGGAGAGAATCTGTGTAGCCCAGGACTGTTTGTATTCCTCATAAAATAAAATTTTAGTATTAAAAGTTGAAAGTAATTTCCTTTAACTTTGGCTAAAATAAACATTCATGGTGAGAAGACATCTCTGCTTACTCCATGAGCGGTGTGAATCAGAGGTGTATTCTTAAAAGTACCAAAAATTAGGCTGAGCAGCTCTCCTAAACCATTATGACCAATAACATTCACGCTTTGTACAACCCTGCCACACAATAAACTGAAAAAAAGGACTTGATGTTCTGACCCGAAAGCCGATTATTTTTGGAACCTTACAATAACTAAATTTTTGTAAATTTTGTTGAAAACTAAGGAGTATCTCCCTCATGCATAGCTCTGTCCTTAACTAATTTTGGCTTTACATTTAGATCATATTGGTTATTTGTTCTCATCAGTTTTTAAATATCTTTGAGTATATGGTCTTCCAAACGTTTAGATTTTATCTGCACTGAAGAGACATAAGTTGTCGAAATGCGCATTTGCAGAAAGTAAATTCACAGTAACCACGGTAATTTAGTTATTTGATACCACTGGGTCGATGCCACTGCTGGTGGACTCTTAGTCCCCGAGGGTATTCACCAGCCCAGTAGTCAGTACTTCGGTGCTGACCCGAAAGCCGATTATTTTTGGAACCTTACAATAACTAAATTTTTGTAAATTTTGTTGAAAACTAAGGAGTATCTCCCTCATGCATAGCTCTGTCCTTAACTTATTTTGGCTTTACATTTAGATCATATTGGTTATTTGTTCTCTANCAGTTTTTAAATATCTTTGAGTATATGGTCTTCCAAACGTTTAGATTTTATCTGCACTGAAGAGACATAAGTTGTCGAAATGCGCATATGCAGAAAGTAAATTCACAGTAACCTCGGTATTTAGTTATTTAATACATAAATGTTTTTGCACTACAAATAGAAAACGCAGATTTACCCTTTTAGTAGTAGGAAAAGACAAACATATTTTGTCAAGAACCACCCTGATTTAAATCCAAAGTTCACTCAGGCGTAATCAAAATATTAGAATTTTTATTGACAATATTTTTATTGAAATAGGAGGTCGTGTTTTCCAACAGACCATAGGGATTCCTATGGGAAGTAACTGTGCAACCTTTTGGTCTTCAATACCCATTACTCGAAGTTTTAACAAGGCTTACTCAGAGAAATCCAAACATTTTGCCCAGTCCTTTTAATTCAGCTTTCGCTACAAAGGTGTGATTTCTCTAAATATCCTAAATTAAGGAATATTTTCATCATTTCTATCCCGATGGTTTTGAAATTAAAGAAACTACTGAAACACCTACTTCAGCTTCTTCTCTAGATCTTTTGTTGTATATTGACAGAAATGGACGTTTGAAATCTAAGCCAAATGACAAGCTTGATGATTTTAACTTTCAAATTGTAAATTTTCCCTTTCTTAATAGCCATATACCTATCTCTGGAGTGTATGGAATGTATCTTTCCCAGTTGATTCTTTACTCTTAAGCATGGTACAGTGCTGTTTTGTACAGCAAAAACACAGAACGACAGGGATTTGTTAAGAAAATGTTACTTTCATCCCTCAAGAAATTATATTTCTGTCACCATAACATCATTTAAAGATTTGACGTGTCAGTGTCCAAAATGAAAATATAAAGTTTTATTCACGTCTTCTCGGATGTAATCATATATAGGTACATCGGCAAACGAATACCAAAGCAAGAACGATGAAAGGGAAAATTCTAAAATCATAAATCCAAAATCACGGCGATTCACAGCAACACGAATTGAGAGAGTATGACAGAGACACAACAAATAAACAAAAATGAACAAGAAAGCCACAAAACTAAAGCACTAGCAGTGTGAATCCCTATAAAAACTGAGGTTTCATCAGGTGCCTCGGAAGGGTAAGAAAGATCTGCTCCACGCGTGGCACCCGTCACACTGCCAGTGAAAAGTCCGGTTTTGTCACAGTCGGTGTTAGTCAGTCCGGTAACAAACTTTGGATCTACTCAAAGATATCTGTTCTCATTTGTGAAACAGAAACATTGTCATTGTCTGTCAAATCGTGGGGTGACGACCGTAATTTTTCTGTAGTGAGAATTGCAACAGTGACTGAACATACCCTTGATGTATAAGTTTTTGAGACAGTAATTTCGCTCTGTTGACAAAATCGCTGCACAAACTGCAGGCACGACAATAGCGAATGAGTTGTGAAATGTACACGCCTTATGCCGGAAAAGTGAAAATATTACTGCTCAAAAACGGGAAGTTCACTATTGGAAAGTTGACATCGTTACGCTTGTCGTAAATTATTGTTTTCAGACGTCCAGAGTTGTCAATGTAGAGGTATAGGTACAGGTATGATGCTGATGATGGTGTATCAGTGGTCTCTTTAAGTTCGAGCACCATTCCGGAGCACCTAACGTCACTCTTGGTTCATGGGAGCTAATACTATGAGTGCCTTGGTTTGAATATTGTGCTTTGACGTCTGTGTTTTGTAACTCTTTAATGTGATTGTTTCCTGTATTCTTTTAGCCATGTGTCTGGACTTTGAATTAATTGCAAATCCTTTTTTTCTTCAGTATTTTTTGTTGTTTCAAATGCAAGGGCAGAGTTTTTCAATAGAATATATACATCGCGGTTTTGTAAATTGTTATTTTTCAAAACAATATTGGTTATTTGGGCAAACATTAATAAAATAAGCAACTTCTGGGCTGGTGAAAATGTCCCAAAAACATTTTTTTTTTATCAGCCAAGAAAATCAAAAAAATAATGAATCTCGAAAATTGTTTCTATTTCAGCAGTTAAAATATATTATAAAACGGACAGAATACATGCCAATATCAGTATTTGCTGACGTATCAAAGAGCTACCAATATCCCCGCTTTGTATTCCCTGCAACTTTCAAAACTTTATTCGTTCTAAAAAGTATGTTAAGGTTCAACTGTGACAGACTGGAATTTTCAGGAATATAAATTAATAGCTATCCTTATGGACATCTTCAATTATAGACAAAACTCTAACAACTTCTGCAAATAAACCTGATAACCGATCATTTCTAAAAATTCAGTTTGCCAATAAAGGCTTGGATGCCATTAATCTCTCCAACATTCTGTAAACCAAAACAGTGAAATCAAACATCCCCCCTTACTTCAAAGACCATTCTGTTCCACTCATCTCTTATTCCTACACTAAACCTGTTGCAACTACTATTTTCAATCAGAAACGGGTATTGCGTGATTTCTAGATAGATGACTTCATTCAAACCAAATCGCCTCATTGCACATGCTCCTCTTCCCAATCACCTGTAGTCCTGTTGGAAACGTGATAACCGGTGATCTAGATATCATTAAAAACAACAAATTACGAGATATTTTTTCATAAGGTAAAAAGAATTCCGTGAACCCCAGCACAGTATAACTTCAAGATTATGATGGAATCATTTGAGGACTATGCCACAAGAAAAAGTAGATGTAGAGAAATTGTCAGGATCAGGTCGATTAAGTCAGTAATTACAAAAAATGTATCAATAGTAATACATCGGCGAACGAATACCAAAGCAAGAAACTAGAACGGCCAGTATATTTGATGATCTTCTTGTCGCAAAAACATCGACAGCACTCCAAGACAAATACGTTATCATACCCATAGACAATAACAGATAACAGTTATCTCCCCAGAATTTATTTTGCACCTAAGCCTTGCAAGAATCCCTACAAACAGAGATTTACTGCAGGATCTGCTATATGCACCATTAATCCCCTATCCAAACGCCGTACAACTTTATTGACTGCAGTCTAAAAATCCACTGAGTAAAAATTCCATTTTACGAGCGGCATGAATCAGATGTCTATTCGTTAAAATTTCAAAGATTCCAAACAGCTTTCTCCAAACAGTCTTGCATACTTGCAGACTAAATTCATAAATACAATGCAACCTGTAAACATCTAATCAAGGCTGGTATTTCACATCCCTCATTTTACGGTGAATAAAATGATATGGAGTAAATGCACATAAGACAAAGTCTCTACAAAAACATGGTAAAAACAAGCAAAGGAATAACGCTTTTATTGTTGTTCTTCATCTTGAAGTCACGGCAATGTTTTACATAAGAGTAAAAAATACTTAAACTCACCTAACAAACTTATAAAACCTTTAAATCGTCTAAGTCATTAGGGTTATAATTACGGTATTGTCGTCAAGTCATTTCGTATGGCCTTCGTTGGTATTAACATTGATTTTTTGATAGGTTCCTTGCATTTTAACTAAACGCATTCTATATTTCTAAAATCTGTATTGCATTGGCACGGGTTATGTATTTCGGTATATGCATGAAATCATAATGCTAAACTCCTCACAGGAAGGGATCTTGATGGAAGCTATATACTGAGGGTACAAAACTTACTTTGTCAGTTAACTGGAGCTGGCATGTCAGTTAACTGCTAGTTGTCTCTTGTGATGTCATGTTTATTTCTGTATATTTAGTTCTTTCAGTTTGACTCAATCCTGTTGCAAACTGAATTTTACTGTTGTTACGATTGTTTTTTTTTATTTATCACATTGGTTATAGGGGGGAAGGTTTGGTTTGCGTCTGTCCTAAGTCAGGAAATTTATTAAGCCTTTGTGTGTCTTGTCTTTTTTCTAGTTAGTTTACTTTATGTCTATAGGAGTCTAGGTTGATGTTAATTTCGCTGAACTTGATTACTCTTTATTCAGGGGCCGACTCCGACCTGCCGTTGAGTGTGGGGTTTTCTCATCGTTCATTGAAGATCTTATGGTGGCTTTGAGTTGTTATAACTCCCGTTTGGGTCGTTGTCTCTTTGACATATTTCCCGTTCCTTTCTTTTTTCTATTGCATACTGCAATAGTATTCAATCGTTTGATTTTTATACGCTTTATACAACCGTTCCACATAATAAACTTAGAACAGTAATTTCCGATCTAATACATCCATGTTTCGGAGAACGCAGCTATTTTTATTTGGTAATAGGAAAAGACGAAAAATATTTTGCCAAGAACCATACTGAGTCGAACAAGAAATACAGGAAAAATGAGTTGATTAGTTTGGTTGAATTTTTCATTGACAACATTTTTTGTTGAATGTGGAGGCTGCATTTTTCAACACACAATAAGGATTCCCATGGAAGCTAATTGTGCGCCACTTTTAGCTGACCTTTTCCTGTATTCGAATGAACAAATGTTTTAACAAGGGCAAACACAACAGAAACAAACGCTACTGGCCAAGACTTTTCATTTCAGCATCAGATATATAGACGATGTTCCTTCTCTTAATCACCCAAGATTTAAACAATATTTACATCGGATCTAACCCAGTGAACTTTAAAGAGACAGCCAATACACCCAATTCTGCTTCATACCTCGACCTTTTGTTGTGCATTGACAACCATGGACGTCTGAACTCTAGGTTATATGACAAACCTGATGATTTTGACTTCCCCATTATGAACCGCCCCTTTCTCAACAGCAATATACCTACTTTCCAAGCATATGGAGTGTATATTTCTCAATAAATTCGTTACTGTTGAGCTTGTAGTTCATACAGTGAATTTGAGGAAGGAGCAAAAGCACTGTCACAAAAACTGCTGTGTCAGGGCTATTTTCAGCTGTTGTTACTTTCTTCCCTCCAGAAATTCCCTGGCCGTCACCACGACATCATTGATACATAGATATGAAATGTCGGTGTCAAAAATGAAATCCGACACTTTCAGCTAGATTCTCGTCTTCCCGGATTTGACATTACGGATTCTGACTTCACCCAGGATTGACCCACTCACTGACAGTATGACGGGTGCTGCTGTGTCAGGGCTATTTTCAACTGTTGTTACTTTCGTCCCTCCAGAAATTCAATGGCCGTCACTACGACTTGATACAAAGATATGAAATGTCGGTGTCTCAAATGAATTTGGCATTACCGATTCTGACCTTACCCGGGATTGACCCACTGACAGTATGGCGGATGCTGTTTACAGAGCAGGGCATGCTTACCCTTCCGAAGCACCTGATGTCACTCTTTTTGAGAGCTCACACTGTTCCAGCTTTAGTTTTTATTGTTGTTATTTGTAGTATTTGTGTTTTATGGTTAAGAAGGGTCTTTGGACTTCCGTCTTTTTGTGTTCTTACATCTGCCTTGGCTCTGGACTTTAATTTTTATAGTCTTCTTCTTTGTTCCTTCGGTATTCTACTGCCGGTTTGTTTTGGTGTTTTTTTTTTTTTTTTTTTTTTTGTTTGTTTGTTTGATTGTTTGTTTCTGTTTTGTTTTGTTTTTTGTTATGTTTCTGGGTGATATAAGGTCACAACCAAACACAGAACATATTTGGCAAGCCTTCATATTCCAGACTTGGAACGGTCATTTTATAAATAAAATGGTGGGTAAAACCAGGTTTAATGATGCATCAACCTCCCGCTTATATGACGACTAACTATAGCTTCTGTGTGCACAGATTGTGTTGAATGTCAAAGTCTTGATGTTTTCAAATTATTGCATTTTTCACACAGGTGAAATGTTTTTTGTCGTTCGATGTACAAGCCTTGTCTCATAATACAGGTAAACTGTACTTGTTGTTCGGTACACAAATCACACCAAAGTAGCACAAAGACAATACCCAAAGAAGAAGCCAAAACTTAAACAAAACTGTCTTCAATAAAACTGGAAAGTGGAATTGAATATTTATCAATCAAATCTGGATATCGTCAAATAAATTTCTTGGGAAAAACTTTTAATCTGCATTTATTGAAGCCCTCATTCAAAAGCTTACGAATTAAACTTCTGTGTCGTTGCAAAAAATCTTGATACTGTTTACATGCTCTAGCGTAACTGATTAATTTAGAAAAATATACTCTACACACTGGGGAAGACGAAATATTACTGTCGAGGTTTGAAGTTTACAATATCAAAATACGGAGTAAATGCAAATGAGACAAGGTCTCTGCAAGTAAATGATAAAACTAAGCAATGGACGCTTTTATTGTTGTTCTTCATCTTGAAGTCACCATGAGGCCTTCAACAATGAGCTTACTTCATACCTCATAGCAAGTTTAAGACGACCCCTAGCACCGGTTTGAGCGGAATTCATTGGTAACAACGGCAGTAGAATACCGAAGGAACAAAGGAGTGACATTTACAAATATCGAAGTCCAAAGACAGGGTCAAAATGAGAACACAGAAAACAATGACGTTAGATACAAAGCACAGAAACAGAAATTACAACATTCAAAACAAAGGCACTCACAGTGTGAACTCTAGTGAAACTGAAAGTGACCTCAGGTGCTCCGGAAGGGTAAGGATGTCCTGCTCTGTTAACAGCACCCGTCACGCTGTGAGTGATTCAATCCGGGAAAACGTGAATCTAGCTGAAAATGTCCACTTTCATTTTCGATACTGACACGTCATATCTTTCAATGATGTTATGGTGACGGCCATAGAATTTCTTGAGGGGTAGAATTAACATAGGTTGAACAAATCCCTGACTAAGCAGCATTTGGGACAGTTTTTTTGCTCCTTTAAAAAAATCACTGTACAAACTACACGCTCGACGGACGAATCAACTGTGAAATGTACACTCCATAGGCTGGAGAGGTAGGTATATTGCTGCTAAGAAAGGGAAGGTTCACAATTGGGAAATTAAAATCATCACGCTTGTCATATAGCTTAGATTTCAAACGTCCATCTTCGTCAATATACCATAAAAGATCTAGGTAC
This sequence comes from Modiolus philippinarum, assembly GCA_002080025.1. Classification (NCBI taxonomy): domain Eukaryota; kingdom Metazoa; phylum Mollusca; class Bivalvia; order Mytilida; family Modiolidae; genus Modiolus; species Modiolus philippinarum. The sequence continues at coordinate 108,850 of MJUU01001529.1, forward strand.
GAAGCTGAAGTAGATGTTTCGGTTGTTTCTTTAATTTCAAGCTCATTTGGATAGATCTGATGTAAATACTCTTTAAATTTAGGATTATTAAGAGAAAGTACTTTGTCTATGTAGCGGAATCTGAAATTAAAGGACTGGGCTAAATGTTTTTTATTTCTTTGAATATGCCCTTGTAAAAACTTGTCGAGCAACGCTACATCCATGTCTTTTTACCCTTTGATCCGTGGATGCGGGATCGTCAACGAACATAAACTTCTTCCAAAGTGTTCTTACAACCGCTGTCATCCATTGCTCGTCAAAAAGACTAGTTGAAGACTATCACAACATTTAAATAACCACAGGACACTCATCGAGCCAATAATGAGAAAACTTGGCATAAAAAAATCATGATACGTTGGCACACTAAACAGGTGGTCAGAATAACAATTTTAAATTAGAAGAATTAAAATAACGCAAAATTTTGAAAGAAGGGTGTTGCATCCATATGAGAAATACTCTCAAGAACAAGTACACCATAACTGAAATGTATATAGAGCATACATCTCTCTCATTGGGAGTCTTCTTACGGACTCCACACTGCAGGAGAGACAAACTCCAGTCTTAAATTAACAATGAAGGGATATGGAGTAAATGCAAATGAGACAACGTCTATAAAAATACATGGTAAAAAAAGCAATGGGACAACGCTTTTATTGTTGTTCTCTATCTTGAAGTCAGCATTATGCCTTCAACAATTAGCTTAACTCATACCTCATAGACAGTGCAAGACAGCCGGTTTGAGCGGAATTCACTGCTCATTGTCGGGCAATGCTACATTCATGTCTTTTTATCCTTTAATCCATGGATGCGGGATCGTCAACAAACAAACTTTACTGGTAAAGTGTTCTTACAATCGCTGTCATCCATTGCCCGACAAAAAGACTAATAGAAGACGATCACGACATTCAAACAACCACAGAGCACTCATCGACCCAGTAGTAAGAAAACTTAGCATAACAAAATCATGAGACATGGACACAATAAACAGGTGGTCAGAAAAACAATTTAAAATTTCAAGAATTTAAATAAGCAAAAATTTTGAAAGAAGGGCATTGCATCCATATGAGAAATACTCTCAAGAACAAGTATACCTAACTGAAATAAATATATAGCATACATATCTCTCAAGGGGAAACTTTTCACGGACTCCAAACTGCAGGAGAGACAAATTCCAGTCTAGAATTAACAATGAAGGGATATAGGGTAAATGCAAATGAGACAAAGTCTCTACATATACATGGTAAAACTAAGCAATGGAACAACGCTATTATTTTTGCTCTTCATCTTGAAGTCAGCATGAGGCCTTTAACAATAAGCTAAACTTATACCTCATAGCAAGTTCAAGACGACCTCTTGCACCGGTTTGAGCGGAATTCATCGCTAATTGTCGGACAACGCTACAGTCATGTCTTTTTACCCGTTGATCAATGGACGGGGATCGTCAACAAAGATACCCTTTACTAGTAAAGTGTTCTTACAATCGTTGTCATCCATTGCCCGACAAAAAGACTAATAGAAGACGATCACGACATTTAAACAACCACAGAGCACTCATCGATCCAGTAGTAAGAAAACTTGGCATAACAAAATCATGAGACGTGGGCGCAATAATAACAATTTTAAATTACAAGAATTTAAATAAGCTAAAATTTTGAATATGGTAGTGCATCCATATGAGAAATTCTCTCCAGAACTAATACACAATAACGTCAGTTTCTAATCTGAGACAAAACCGAGGGGTCAAGACCTCCATGTGTTTAAGGTATATTAAGCTGGTTGTTAAATGTTTTAGGGACATAAATCGGTTGTTATCTGTTTTTGTACCATTTGGTGTTCTCTGTTTTGTCAAATTTTCATTTTGTGTTTACTGTTAAAGGGAAACAAAAACCATTGCTTGCTGGTATTCATAAAAACAGTGACGCATTTTTTATTTACTGTTATCATGGATTTTAATTAACTGGTAACTGTATTGAGGAAAAATTAAAGATTGGTAACCTGTTAATAAACCCCTCTTGAAAACAAAACTAAAATATAGCAATTTGATATACAAGTCAAAATAGAAAACTAACAATGGGAACGCCCACTGAAAACCGGAGGTGTCATTAGAAGGTTTAGCAAGTGACACCAGTCACACTGTAAGTCCAGTGTGATATCAGATTTGGTATGTGTCAGTCAAGTTATAACTTTTTTGAAATATGTCCACCTACATTTGTGATGTAGAAATATTTTAACGATCACTCAAATCGCGACCTTTATGGGTGACAAAAATAACAATGGTTGAACATGACCCTAGCTAAGTAGCTTTTGAAATAGTTATATCAAAATCGAATAAGTACTGTTTGGCACTGAAAACTCTATTTGATCAAACTGAGTCAAGACATATGGTTATAAAGTATAGGGACAAGAGACAAACGGTTTCATAACATTTTATGTAATTTAAATGAGTCTTACTATATCATTTTGAAATCAAAATGATTTTTAGATTAGATCTGCACAGGGGCACAGAAGATGTCTAAAATCTAGATATTTAGCGGCTAGGCTCCACCCTGTTTACTTTTGATTCCTCCTGTGGGATAAAATGTTTAAGGTTTATGTTGCGGATAGAAGCACCATCCAAGGGGACATTTGGTGTACATCAATCAATTCATTTTATATTTTACTTTTTTAAATTTCAAATCTACCGGAAAAAAAATAATGAAATGACATCAGTATCAGTTATTAAATAATAAGTCCTAAATTATATTTTTTCAGAAATCCAAAAGTGAATACTTTGATTATCAGAAATGAATGAAAAGTAACTTCCTTCTTCTTCTGAAAACATGCACGGAAATTGATCAAGGCGTTCAACAGCTATCATATAACGGACGGGTAGTGTACCATTAAACGTCCTATTGGAGAATCAACGAAATATTCTTAAATATTCATTTAAACTTGCTATCAGATGAAAGAGTCAGTAATGTTATTACTAATTATCTATTTTATTTCAACTGATAGTTTCTATCCAAACATTGTAAAAACAAGATCAAGGAAAAGATTTCCTCAATGTGTTCCTTCCGTTTAAGTAAATATAAGATATCTTAATCTAAATAAAATATTTATTTTGTTGCTAGGGTGGTAGATTTCTTTTTAAGTGTCAAGAGAGCGTTTAATGGGTGTTTGTTAATATTCGTTGTAAAGAAACTCCAGAACCAAAGTAAACTAACTGCCATTTGGAAGGATATGAAAAAGAAATGAAAAGGGGTAAGGGAGCCAACATCCAATCTTTGGGTTAAAACGACCCAAAACAAAGCAACTAGGGGTTTAAATGTTTACACACTCGCAACAAACTTTGAGTTTGGTTCTCGATGTCCTCTGAGTAGTACACATGTACCATCTTCTCAAACACTTAAAATATAGCTAAAATGGACACAAAAGGCTATTTTCAGACAAAGACATGTTCGACTGCTACTAAGTTAGGAAATATACAAGTGCGGTAAAAATAATTTTATTTCTAGGAAATACACGTACCAGAGACCGACTCGCACGATTTTCGACAACTTTCAGTGAACATATCCTGAAAAAAAACCTTACATAGTATAAAATTTCACGCCTTAATGGCCATACTTCATAACAATCATGCGCGTGAATTCTCGCCAAATCACAATTCAAGTGCATTTCATTCCATGTACTACGCGTGGGACGATTTCAAAAACCAGTCATGCGGATTTTTTTTTTTTTTTGGTTGTTTTTTGTATATTTTTTTTTGTCTTAAGCCTGTGTGATTACAAGTAAATTGGCAGTGACATTTATTCCAAATCTTTACTTGTGAAAAAATAAGTGCTGCATTTTCATTGCAGCTCAGCATAACTTATTTGTTGATCCCTTATTCATGACCAAAAGATACATTACCAAATATTCCCCGTTTCCTTCTTTTTTTCTATTTACCAAATGACTTGCGCTCAAACCAGTGTTAGAGGCTAACTACAACTTACTATGATGTATAAATGCGGCTCATTGTTGAAGACCTCGTGGTGACTTCAAGATGAAAGTCAAGTATTTGGTGGGATTTTTTTCCATGTACTTTTATGTCATATTCTTTCATTTGGTTATTGACAATCTAAATGTATCCAACAGATTTTAGCTGCTGCATAATAAAGGTTTGGTAAACCAAGAAACACTCGAGGACGTAGTTTAAATAGAGTATTAAAAAGACATAGATTAAATACAGTTCCCCACTGTGTTGAATACTTTAAGATGATCCCTAGATGCTTTGTTTTTGGTCGTTTAAACCTGGTGATGGGATGTTGTCTACTTGACATTTACATTTCTATTAATGGACTTCTAAATCTTTCGGTTTTATCTGCACTGATGAGACATAAGTTGTCGAAATGCACATATGCAGAAAATAAGTTAACAGTGACCTCGGTATTTTGTTATTATTAACACAATTTCCTTTCTTTTTCATCTTTATAAGCAATTGAAATTGGAATATATCTTACATTAATATGGGACCCTTCCACTGTAAATTCTTTGGATATTTGGTGTATGGCTTTTCATAGGAGGAGTAGGCACTACTCTTGTCCTGTAATAATTTCACCACAACATTATAATTTCATATTATTGACTGAAAAGCTTAATCATCTGACTGCATGCAAGACAATTATACTAGAGCGGCCATATTTGGTAGCAGTGTGGCACATTTGTACATGATAAGAACATTTATCTTAAAACATTTACACTTTTATGGAATAAGACATGTCGGATGACTACTGCTTTCGTGAAGATATAGACAAAAGTAGACTCAGCAGAACGTAAAACCTATTATAAAAAGGATTTGACTGTATAATGTATTATATATTGTACATGTCACAGCTATATCAGACTGTAGTCAATGATTTGTTTCATTTCAATATTTTCAAGAAAGAATATGATACCAATATACCAGACATACAATATTGTATGAATTAGATTATGTTTCCAATGCAGTACACAAAGCATCGTCGTAACACCTCTTAAGGTAACATCACTTTAGTTAAATTGAAACGACATGTTTGTTGCAAAAGATTTATTTCGTGTTCGTAGATTAAAAAACTTAAATTTCTGGATATATCAATTGATTAGTGATTACTTCTCTCACATCGGATGAATGAGCAACATGCAGGGATAGATTAATATTCTTGAAAGCCAAAATTGGTTAAGATACAAAATATAAAGTATACGGCGTTACATTTAGAAAGCACGAATTTTTAGCTCACCTGACCCAAAGGGTTAGTGTAAATTATTGTCATCACTTGGCGTCCGTGCGTTGTCCGTCGTCTGTCTGTTAAACTTTTCACATTTTCATCTTCTTCCATGAAACCACTAAAGCAAAATCAACCAAACTTTACAGGAATGGTTTATGGAAGGTCCTTTAGGAAGATTGCTCGTTTTGTTCCGATCCGGTAAAAAATGTCGCCGCCAGCAAGGAACATAATTTACCATTGGACCCTTTGGGAAAATCAAATTTTCATCTTCTGCTCTGAAACCACTGCAGCATATAAAACCAAACTTTACAGAAATGATGCACAAAAGGTCCTTAGCAAAGATTGCTCATTTTATTCCGATCCAATGAAAAACATGGCTGCCAGCACGGTACATAGTTAAACATTGGACCCAATGGGAAATTCACATTTTCATATCCTTCTCTGAAACCACTGAAGCAAATATAACCAAACTTTATAGGAATGATGTACTAATGGTCATATACAAAGATTGCTCATTTTGTTTCGATCTGATAAAAAGCGTGACCGCCAGTAAAACATTGGACCCAATGGGAAAAATCACATTTTCATCTTCTGCTCTGAAACCACTGAAGCAAGTTCAACCAAACTTTACAAGAATGATGTATAGAAGGTCATTTACAAAGATTGTTCATTTCATTCCGATTCTATAAAAAAAACATGGCCGTCAGCGTGGAACTTAGGTTTAACATTGGACCCTTTGGGAAAATCACATTTTCATCTACCCCTTTCAAACCACTGAAGCACATTCAACCAAACTTAACAGGAATAATGTACTAAAGGTCCTTTACAAAGATTGCTCATTTTGTTACGATTCGACAAAGGACATGGCTGTCAGCGCAGAACTTAGGTTTAACATTGGACCCTACGGGAAAAATCACATTTTCATCTTCCCCTCTCAACAACTGAAGCAAATTCAACCAATGTTAAAAAATGGATAACAGGAAACACCTACAATGGCTGAAAATTATATTTACATGCAACAATTTGCAAGGGAACTACACACGAAAAACACGTATAAGACAAAAGACAAACGTAGACAACTATAGGAACTCGGGACAGTCGGACTTGGTACCGGTACTAGCAAAAGCCAGCGGTAGGGTTAAACCGGTGTATGGGTACCCAAACCTCCCCTTTATCTGTCCCGTTTCCCTATAGTATAAAAACATACGAATACAGGTAGACTACTAACTCCATGACCACAATCTTGAAAGGAGAGAAAAAGACAAAACGTGATTTTGAAAGATGGGTCAAGGGGTGCTCGCCGCTAAACTGGCGGCTAGCTCAAGGAGTCTAGTCTGCTGGTACAACACTGTCGCACTACGGAAGAAAAATCAAACTCAAAATTTCCCAGAATCATAAATTTCAGTAGACATCGGCAGTATCGGTGAAAGGCCGGTATGTGTGCAAAATTTGCAGGTCACTAGGTCTCAAAGCTAATTTAATGGATGCAAGCAGAATATCTTGCCGATATCCCCTATTACGTAAAGAATGTAAGTAACGTCCCAGCTGTCCGGATTTTTAATCAATTTCTTGCATTTTTTAACAACATTTCCGTAAAATTGAGGACTAGAAATGCCCAATGTAATAAGCTGTTTACGAGTAACCTTTACATGAATGATGTACGGAAGGTACTCTACAAAAATTGATCACTTCATTTCGATCCGGCAAAAATATGGCCTCCATTGCAGAACATAGTTTAAAATTGAGAGAAAACCATCATTTTCATCATCTTCTCTGGAACTATTCAAGCAAATTTAAATTAATGTATAGACAGTCCTTCGCAGAAATTACTCATTTAAATAGGATCAGACATAAAACACTGGTGCTAATAGAGAATATAGCTAAACATTAGACACCACTAGTAAAGTAAAAAACACATTTTTGGTCATGCATGGCATAGAAGCATTTAGTCAGGTGAGCGATATAGACTCGGTCTCTGGGCCTCTAGTTTCCTTCACTTTCACATTTTTTTCATTGACAAATACAAACTCGTTGTTCCATTGCTGGTTTTTACCATGTATTTGTAGAGACTTTGTCTCATTTGCATTTACTCCATTTCCCCTTCATTGTTAATATTGGGTAAACAAGCACAGAAAATTATTTTTTCAAGCAATTGGTTTCAGTTTTCACCCTTTTTTTTGGATACATTTCGTTAATTATACAGCACATTGATGTTAATTTTGTATAAAAACCAGTTAAGGTGTCTGCAGGGTATTAATTTCCTATTATAGAATTTTGTGAAATTTTCTGTGTAGAAACATAATTGTATTATAGTTCAAAATGTAAAATAAAATTTGGGGGTCACCGTGCATTTAAAAGCAAAATCTAAAATTTAAAATTTAAGGATTTTACAATGAAATGATAACGAAAATGATCATATGAGAGGATAGTTTGAGATTTTTTTCATACTTTGCATGTGTATAATTTTCATTATGTAGTTTACATATAAAAAATAAAAAGTAGGGTTCACCGTTGAAATAAGAGAGGAAAACTGCAAAATGTTAATTTCTCTAGTGATATCTTTGATAATATTTTATCAAATTATCTCCCTTGAATAATTTCTGTGTTTTGTAAATCCAGCAACAGATTTAGAGCTCATGTGTTTTAGCTCAAGTTTTTGTAACAAAAATGTTATAAAAATGATTAGGAATATACATTTTAAATACAATTGAAATTTCTTTTCACTTTAAAAAATTATTTCGTTAAATTTCTTAATGAATGAAACCTAAATGAACAATTATTAGACCAAAATGGCGGAATAATACCACTGAGACACCTTAAGAACATTTCTATTGTTATTCAATACAATTTTATTTATTTGCAAGTCCTCAGACTATTCCATTTTTCGATGCACTTTAATTATTCACCTCAAATAATAAACTCACGAATTATTTACCCCAAATTATTTCCTTATACCCAATTAATTCAATATGCATATTCATTTATATGGCGTCTACTTAACTTTGACCTTTTGTTGTTTTTTTTTCTGGTTAAATGAGGCTCATGCAGAAACATTTATTCAATCTTGGATTGAACGTATTCTTCCTTTATGTAACAACTACATAAAGAGAAGCCAAAATAAATCAACTCGGCTACGAGTGTAATTGGTCTGCAAAATAAAAACTTCTTAGCATCAACACTGTAAGAGGAGTTGCACGGGCAAACTATGTATCCTCTATTACTAAATCACATAAAATGGCTAAGTTTAACAATGTATATTTTTTACCAAAATGAACCAAAATCTAAATCCTTACCACATGCAACAATGTATTTTGACCAAAATGAACCAAAATCAAAATCTTTATTACATGCACATCTTCAGTATAGGTACAAAGGAAATGCAAAATAAAAACTTCCCAGAATCAAAACTGTAGAAGGAGTTGCGCGTACATGCTTTGTACCCTCTATGAAAAATCACCAAAAAAAATGACTTAGTTCAACTATGAATGTTTTTGACAAAAAATAACCCAAATAAAAAATCCTTATCACATGCATGTACACAGGATCTGCAGGAATGAAAACTGTCTAGCATTTAAAACTATTGGAGGAATTGCACGGACAAATCATGTACCCTCCTCGGACAGACGGATGGAAAGAAGAACGACGGACAGGGGTAAAACAATATGCCCCTAGACTTTTCGTCGAAGGGGCATAAAAAGGAAACGCACACACACAAAGGTACACAAAACGGACCCATTATAAACCACGAGATTAATGTATGTTGCCGAAAATGAATAAATAATAAAAAGATACAGATCGTATGCACTTAAGGCAGGCTCTACAATAACATGTGTCGAACAACGCTACTTCCAGGTACCTTTGGCTTTTTTATGGATACGTCAACTAACAAAAGCATAACTGGTGAAGTATTTTTGCAATCGCAGTCATCCGTCGCCCTGAAAAATTAATAACAGAAAATTATAACAATTAAAAAACAGAGGGCACTCATCCAGTAAATTGCAAAAAAAACTTTGCATAATAAATCATAAGATTTAGGCACATTAGACGGGTAGTCAGATTAAGTGAATAGAAATATCAATTTAAATGGCGGGAAGTAAGCGTATGATTTTTCATGACTTGAATATTTTATATTCCTATTTTGACGTTCTTAAACACTTTTCACGTCCAGGTTTCTTGACCAATCCTTTTCTTACGAAGCATTCGATTAATTACCCTGAAACATATATGTAATTAACTGTTACGTATAGTATAGCTTCAAACGAAAACCATTCACAAAATAATGTCCTTCCTTTAATAGGCATAGAAAGCCATGACCGAGAAATGCTCACCTAGTTCGATCTTAACCATCTTCCATTTATAACTGACAGATCAAGTTCAAACTTATATTTTAGCTCCGTTAAGTGCGCTTTATTTAAGTAGGACAATACCACAAAAAATATTTTTTGAATATTTGAACATCAGCACTTTTAATATAAAATGATGATGTCTTTTCTGTAACAATTTAAAGCAAATGAAATACAAAATAAGATGCAACAGATGTCAACTAAGTAATCAAATATAATATGATGAGCTACCATGTAGTATATGAAGTAGACCAGGAAGTGTAAAATGGTGTAAAAGAATTAAAACCAAATAGTTGTTAAAGCTTAAATATGGGTAATAACAAACCTACCGAACATATTTGCCAGACGACGAAATAAAATTGGAGAAACGACAAACCAGGTGCAGAACCAATGGTAAACTGGTAAAACTGCAAGTGGTCCTGACTTGGCAAGTTAAACTTACTTAACCTAAAAGTTGAAAAGGTTTTGTTTTTACACGTTTCACCTGTGGTGACATACGTCTATGTTTCGAAAGTACACCAGTTGTAAATATTACATGAACGTTGTAGAATAATAAAATATGTTTACGATTTGCTCGAGTATTTGTGTCAGGTTTTGAGCGCAGTTTTCTTGTAGATATTTTGCTATATATTTATTAATAAGTTGATCTGATAGCCTTAAGATGACTCAAGATGAAAGTAAAAAAAAGTACAAAATTATGTTTCTAGTTTGCCTGTGAAAAATTTATATTCAGGTTGCAGAAATAATAACGATACCAAGACGAATTACTCTTCCGTAAATGGTGATTTACCATTTGTAATGACATATTAAAGATCGGTACACATTCTGACATTTGAACGACCATGCAGAAATATTAGTTTTTGCGATACAGCAATTGTGGCCATTGCTTAATCACCACCTGTTATCACTATAAAACAGCTAAATAAATAAATACCCGTCCCAAATTATTATTGCCTCTAATCCTTTCTTATACTGTTTTATTCAGTGAAATCCTCCAAATGATCTTCATACTTTTTGGAGTTATTTCAAAGGAACTCGTAGGTACTACGGTATAGTCCACAGTGAGCGAGCAAACATTTTATTATAACATCTTCAAAACTTATTTTCATACAACAAAAAACATTCGTAACCATAACATGTCATAAAAACGTGATTGATATCCACAAGGCACCTCAAAGATCATCTCTACCACCTGCATTTGCAGATTCATAGCCATCAGTATCTTGAAAAGGCTCATTTGGCCCTGTCTTCTAGGATGTTCATGATGTTCTCCATTATAAAATAATTGAGAACCGAACTGTCAGTCTAACACGAATACACTCTGGCCAATAGGGTACGGCGACGGTCGTTTGGTAACTACATGTACTTCCTATTTTTAAAAATTACAAATATGCATAAAAATGATTTTGCATTCAGAATTTAACACATGTTAATGTTCATTCGGACAATGATAAGAAAATAATTTCATTAATTTGGTTGCAAGCAATGTAATAACAGAAAAATCAAAATGAAACTGTACATGTTTGGTAGAATGTAATCAGTAAACAAATACCAAACACGTACACTTTCACTTTTAGTTTGAGGCTATTCCTTTACTTCAGAATATAAAACTGATATGGTTTTACTCTATATTCGATCTTCAATTAACCAATATGATTATTAGCAATCAAAATATTTGGTAAAGGCGTTTTTGAATTGTCGTACTCGATTGGGAACAGTGGAATAATCCAGGGACAATGCAACATCGTTAAAACAAAGACATAACAAGAGTATGGCACAGAAGATACACACACATACAACGATGAACAACACGGACACAATAAAAAACCATGGATTCGGTAAAAATAAACTGACAGGCGTGTTTTATTTTATCAAAGACTCGGTAACCAATTACAGCATAAAATGGTGCAAACGAGAAAGTGCAGATAAACATGCTTTTAAAAAGTTTAAAGATGAATACTTTATAAATTCCTTATTTATTCACCAATCCAGTAGTCAGTACTTCGGTGCTGACCCGAAAACCGACTTTATTGAAACTTGCAATATCTAAATTTTACAAAATTGTATTTAAATCTAAGGAGTATCTCCCTCATGCATAGCTCTGTCCTTAGCTGAATTTTGGCTTTTCTATTTAGATCCTTTTGGTTATTTGTTCTCTATCAGCTTTTATACGTTTTTCGGTTGATGGACTTGCAAATGTTTGGTTTGATCTGCACTGATGAGACATAAGTTGTGGAAATGCGCATATGCAGAAAATAAATTAACAGTAACTTCGGTGTTTTGCTATTTACTTTGATTTATTTGCTTCTTTGTATAGCACCAAAACTTTATTAATTGTCGTAGTCTATTTTTAATTTTGCACAATTTATTTTATTTTTAATTTTGCACAATTTATTTTATTTTTAATTTTGCACAATTTATTTTATTTGTAATTTTGCACGCAATTTTGATTTAATTTGATTTAACCCTGAAACATGCATTCATTATTACTTTAAAAAAACCTACTAGAAGGATTACTTTTCAATTACTCTTCTATTACCTTTCGAGAACAACTACGCCAGGAGCTGTAACAGTTCTACCTCGCAATATCGCTATGACCCTTGCGGGCATATATTAATGGGGAATTAAGCATTATTGCAGATAAAAAAGGTTCGACGATTCCTTAGGACCTTAATAACGCCCACCTTCGAAAATTAACTGGCAAGCTTGTTTTGATGTAATTAAACACTCGGTAACCAATTACTGTATAAAATTGTGCAAACGAGAAAATGCAGATAAACATGCTCTTAATATGTTCAAAGATAAAATAATAAGTAAGGTCACCAACAAAATTAATTTTTGTACAGATAATTATAGCGAGTAACTTCATAAACTGTCTGTAAATAAAATTTAGTCAAAAGAACTTGGTAAAAAATACCGTACTTGTATCTGACTACAAAGCTTCAAACAATGTTGCCATTATTTGAAAAAAAAAATACTTATCGATGTCCCCAAAAAAAAAACGATTTGGCCAAGCCAAGCACTTTTATACTTGCAAATTGTTACGAGAAAACATTCACCAAACGACATAAGTTGTCGAAATGAGCATATGCAGAATTTAAACTCACAGTAACATCGGTATTTAGTAATTTGTTTCCACTTCTGATGGACTGTTAGTCCCCGGGGGTATTCACCAGCCCAGTAGTCAGTACTTCGGTGCTGACCCGAAAGCTGTTTCTATTTTGAACCTTACAATATCTAAATTTTTGTAAATTTTGTTGAAAACTAAGGAGTATCTCCCTCATGCAAAGCTCTGTCCTTAGCTGATCTTGGCTAAATCATGTTGGTTATTTGTTCTCTATCAGTTTTTAAACATCTTTGAGTTGATGGTCTTCCAAACGTTTAGATTTTATCTGCACTGATGAGACATAAGTTGTCGAAATGCGCATATGCAGAATTTAAATTCACAGTAAGATCGGTATTTAGTTATTATACAGATACAGAAACGCTCAAGGTACCGCCAACTGATAATACCTTACTTACTACATTTGTAGTACATTTTTAAAGTGGTTCTTGTAGCCATTGAAAATTTTGAAGCATCGACCTGTAATTATTTAGAGCAGTGGACGTCAATCGGGTATTGGTTCAGTCTGTGAACGGTGTTATTGATCTTCAAATGAAAGAGATACAAAAATACCGAGGTTGCATAATTAACAGTAAATTTTTGTAATTCAAACTATGTGCATGTATGTACTGGGTTCCTAAGCTTAAAAAATCCTTAAAAGCATCGTTTTATTTCGGCTTCTTTGTTCTACAACATTTGTCCGTGAATTTGACAGTAAAAAAATATTGTGAAAAATCATACCAAAAACTCAGGTGTAAGTTACTTTTCGAGTGTAAAAAAATCTATTGAAGTTTTAAAAAATATAACGCTTCATACAGTTTTGATTTTTCTACACTTTATACAAACTTTCTGTATTAATTGATTAAATACAAAGTGGGGCAACTTATTCAGTTTGTTCTATCATTTTTCTCCAATATTACTAACAACAACCATTGCTCCTGGACATATTATGATATGATGAAAGCACTGTATCTCTTCCGAGACAAAATTTATGTTCGTTTTGGCACCATTAATTATAAACAGTCATTGGAATCCTCAAGGGTACTAATTGTTCACCTTTAATCGTAAATCTTTTTTCTGTTCTGTTACGAACGGGATTTTATGAAAAGAACTACCAAATGGAACTGTACCAAACTGTGATAAACGTATTTCAATTTTCAATGATAATAGCAGGTACATTTACGATATTCCTACTTTTGATAATCCTCAGTTTTTAGATTATGTCGACATCATATACCAACAAGAACGGAAAATTAAAAATCAAACAACGATTCTAGACACTCCCCTTTTCTGGATATAACTATCATCATCGACTCTGGTAAAAAAACTTAATTTTATGATAGAAGGGGTGATTTTGATTTGACTGTTACTAATTTCCCTTTCTTTGGTGCCTACGTTCCTCTAGCTCCATTCTCCAGGGTGCACATACCTCAGCTGGTACGATTTGCATGCGTTTGTTCTACCCTTGACGATTTTAATGAGCGTAACTTTACTCTTAGCATCCAAAATTGTACAACAAGGATATTTTCATATAATTATTAATCACTGTTAAGATATGAATTTTCGATATCTACATATGACGTGAATACCAAACAGCTAATTACAAAGGGCATTTCTCATATTCAATTTTATGGAATGTTGATAAAAAATGCAGAAAAACTAGGACGTTACTTACATTGGTTACGTAATACGACGGAATATTACAATCGAATCCGTTAAACTGGCTTTGGGTTCCAGTGCCCAGTAGATTTTATACATATACTGGCCTCTCACTGATATTGACGATGCCTACTGAAATACATGACGACTTTTTACCTAACCCTCTATGAGGATTTGAGTTTGATTTTTTTTTTTGGTGCAACAGTGTTTTACCAACAGAGTAGGTTAAATGAGCTAGCCGGCAGTTTAGAGGCGAGCTCCCTTTTACCCATCTTTGTAAATTAGGTTTTGTCACATTCTTTTCTTTTCAAGATAGTACTCAAAGATGCAGTTTTCTACCTGTATTGGGTTTTATTTTTCTGTTTATAATGCTATAGGGAAACGGAATAAAAAAGGGGAGTTTTTGGTACCCATAAAACGATTTAACCCTACCGCTGGCTTTTGCTAGAGTCGGTGTTAAGTCCGGCTATTTCGAGTGCCTGTCGTTATTTATGTTTGTCTCTTTTCTGATAAACGATTTGCTTTTTATAAATTATGCCCACTTAAAGGTGTCTCAGTGGTATTATTCCGCCATTTTTGTGTAATGCTTGTTCATTTTGGTTTCATTCATTAGGAGATTTAGCAAAATAGTTATTTAAAATGTAAGGAAAGATTTTTATACCTTATCACTTTCACAACACTTTAACGAAAAAAATGTGAACTAAAACACATTCGCTTTAAATATTTTGTCGGATTTACGGAACACAGAAATTATGCAAGGGAGATAATTTGATAAAAGAATTTCACATAGATATCACTAGAGAAATTAACATTTCGCAATTTATTTCTCTTATTTCAACGGTGACCCATAATATTTTTTTATATCTAAACTATATAATAAGTTCAAAATACATGCAAAGTACGAACAAAATCTATATACGTAATTGATTTTTGAAGCTATCGTCTCAAAAAAACAACGGCAGCAGAATACCGAAGGAACAAAGGGGTGACATTCACAAAAAGAATTTCAAATAAGAATTTCCCCTATCATTTCAATGTAAAATCTTAAAATTTTCAATTACAGATTTTGCGCTTAAATGCCGCGTGACCCCCAAATTTTATTTTATATTTTGAACAATAATACAATAATGTTTCTACACAGAAAATTTCACAAATTTCTGCAGACACCTTAAGTCTCAGCAGGAGTTGATTTCTCGGCAGGCTGCAGTCTTGTTTGTGATGTTCTCGTGCTTGAATGTGTATGAATAAGACTGGTATAATACTAAAGATGTATTCACTTAGAAAATAGACTATTAGAACTAGTAGTGGCGACTTGTGTTTCAGTTAATCCGATATTCTTTGTAATATAAACTTCAACGGACCAAACACTCCACCATCTTAAGGTTACATATATATGAGGGTAATGAGATAGAAATACATAGAGCTCACCATGTGTCGGCTTTATCCTATATTTCTGGTTTAAAGAATCATCAAAAAGAAATTTAAAATAGTTAGGAGGATGTTTATTTGGTTTACATGTACAAGTATATTTTATTGCCTTTTTATGAAAAATTGCTAAAAATTTCTTCAGCCTTGATATTAAAAAATAAAAAAAAAAGACTTTAAAAAATGAGATAAAATTTATTCATACTTTACTCTTTGAAATATCAGTGTATACATATTATATTGACATAACGTTTAAAAAAGAATGGTACGACAAATTAACATAAAGGATTTACTTTTTTTTAAATCCAAATTCTAACCACTTATAAAATACTGAGGCTTCATTCCGTGTATGGCACTCGGTAGATGCCCTTGGTACTGGTATTGGCCTACTAATTTGATAGTTTGGTATAGGGACGACCATTTGATATTCAGAAGGAGGCTTGGGCGATTTGGTCTAGCAAATTATTGATTTTCATGAAAATTACGAACAAATTATTTATTTTCACCAAATGTCACATCAAATTATTTATTTACAATTGAAACAAAAAATTTATTCCTCAAATCAACATTAAATTATTTATTTTCATGACAAGTAGGATTAAAATATTTATTTTCACTGACACAAAGGTTGAATTATTTACTTACAAAATCGCCGAAGCTCCCCCCCCCCTGAAAATCAAATGGTCATCCCCTAATGAGTACTTTTTTACTACTTTTGGATTATGGCTAACCTTATTTATTCTAATGCTGCATGTGAGACGTTACTCCTTGGGACACGTGTACAGCATAACGAAATTTACTGTTTTTTATGTTAATTATCCCCCCGCTTAGCGGAAGCGGGGGGATCATGTAATGCAGTCCGTCCGTACGTACGTACGTACGTCTGTAGTGGCAAGGCATATCTCTGAAACCGCAACAGATAGAAACTTAAAATTTGGCATCATGGAAGAGTATATGACCCACTAGGGAATAGACCCCTAAAAATTGAAATTCGATCCCTTGGGGCCAAATTATGACCGAAAAACAAATTTCGCGATATCCAATAAATGGAGATATCTCCAAAAGTGTTAAAGCTAGGATATTGGAACTTATGTCACTACTTATATTGCCTTTCCCAAGTTGAAAGAGGGTATCAAAATTTTGATCCCGCCCTTAGGGGCAATGCCCTAAGGGGTTAAAAAATGTCTAAAAACGATTGTCCAAGAACTCCTCC